>PVIJ01008573.1:0-32951 GCA_004024925.1 Scalopus aquaticus
CCCGCCCAGCCCTGCCCGGCCCGCCTCCTCGGACACCAGGCCGCTGCCTCCTTCCTACAGAGCTGCTTCTCCTCTTGCCGGAGCTCTTGCCCCAGCTTTTACCAACCCCTCTCTCTTGGGGGTGTCTCTGCTCCTGACCCCTCCCCTGCTGCAGCACCCGGTCGTGTCCTCCTCATCTGCTGTCCAGCAGACCCTTCCGGGGCGCTTCGCTGGGCCGCGATCGCCCTGCACGTGGCCTGGGGAGTGTTTCTGCCTCTCCGTCCTCCGGGGGCGGCTGGGTTGCTGATGCGCTGACAGCATGCCTTTCAATGCCAAGATCTGGGTTTTCAGAAATGGTTTACTGACCACAAGACTTGGGTTCCGCGCTGATGCCAGGGCAGGGTGGGTGGGTCTGCTCCCGGCTGTGCGCGGCTCATCACCCGCAGAGACGCCCCACGCGCGGCATCGCTTTGCCTTTGAATGGACTCAGCTGCGCTTGCTCCGCTCTGGCAAAGAAATAAAGGCGTTGCTCAAAGCGGGACCTTTAGCCACAAAGTGTTCCGTGACTGAGTCATCACTTCTCACATTCTCCGCTCGCGTGCGCCCTGGGGAGCGTCCTGGCTGCGTGGCCGGGAGCCTCCCTGGGTCCCCAGCCCGCAGCCCGCAGCCCGCCGCGCCGAGCTGACCTGCCCAGGGGCTCCGCGGCGGAGTAACGCGAACACGCCCAACTCCGGGCCTGGAAGGCCGGGGCGCGGGCCCTTCCGTCATTGCGCGGAGAACTTCTGCCCCTGGGGGACGCCTCCCAGGGCCGCCCTCCACCTCAGGGGCCGACGCCGGTGCAGGCTGCTGGCCGCTGGTGCTCCCCTCGCTGCCCAGAAATCAGAGCTGCCCAGGAGCCCCTGCCCGGGCTCAGCCAATTGCTAGGGCAGCTCGCGGAGTTCAGGACCCACTTGCTGATTTACACAAGGGCGCTAACAGCGGGGCGGGGGCGCCCCGGAAGGGGTGGGGACACAGACTGCGCGACCCGCCATGCGAGCTTCCCCCCCGGGCCCACCTCTTGGCTTCATTGCGTAGGCGCGACTCGCCGGCCATCGGCACCTGGATTCAACCTCCAGCCCCCATGAAAACTAGGGGTATTGACAGCACTGCCCTCTGCTCAGATGGGGCTCCAGGCAACCAGCTCGCGCTCTCTGGGTTGCCGGTCACCTCCTCTCCGTCACAGTGGACACCTTTTATTCTCCCTCCCCTGATCCTGAGGCTTTGGGGCTCCCTGAGACAGGAACTCGGATGAGGACAAACAAGTATGAGAAACAGGGTTTTGGTCATGAAGACCGAAATAATTGTTCTTATAAATCACAGGCCCGTAAGGGGGTGAGTTATTAACACTCTGGAAGGAAGAGCCAGGCCGGAGCGCGGAGGAGCAAATCACCCCGCGCCGCAGAACGCAGCGGGACGCGGAGAGGCCTCCCACTGCCCCGGCGCACCTCCGCCCTCCGCCGCACCGCGAGCGCTCAGCTGCCTTCTTTTGATCTGTCATTTATCTGCCCCTGTTACTTCCTTTTAAAAACAAGCTATTTTTATCACAGACTGAAAAATGGGAAGAATTTCAGAGATCATCTCACAGAACTCCACATTGATAGATGAGAAAGCTGACTTCGGGGGGTCATATAGATGCTCCCCCTGCCACAGCCAGACCCTGCGGCCCGGCCGCGCACTGGCCTCTGGGACGCGCTCCGCCAGCAGGACAAACGCTGCGTCAGCTGATAATCCAAAAGGCTTCTTTATCAGTGACTTTTTAAATAAAACATTAAGCCCATTTCATGCCAAGTGGCCAATCATTTATTCCCAAGTCTTTCGTAAGTAACTGACACTCGAGAGATCATTTTCTGTACACAAGGTACAAAGTGTGTGTGGAGGGGGCAGGGAGGCGTGGGCTCATGTGTACCGGGGAAAGTGAAGAAGGAAAAGCATTTGGAAAAGGGAAGCACATGTAGATTACACCGGGCAACAAACTTTTACAAAAGTCGTGTTACTGAAATATGATTAGTCATTTCCTATCACTTTGTATGTGCTCAACACGAATATGACAGTCGAATTCTAATTTTGGCTCTAGCTTTTTTTTTGTAATCTGCAATAAATGGATATTTACATCATGAAATGCATGCCAGTAGTAATAGGCCCACGGTTGATACCTGTAAAAAATCAAGTCATTGGGCCTCCCTGGTGGCGCAGCGGTTATGCGCTGTGCTGTGGAGCTGTCGGCAGCGGCGACGCGAGTTCAAGGCCCAGCCGGGGAGAATCCCACATGGTGCGGCAGACCTCTCCTCCCTCTCCCGCTGCTCCCCTCAGCAGTGTATTTCTGATCTGCCTGTTCTGCTCCCTACTCTGTCTCTGGTGAACCCTCTCGCCACCCCACGCCTCTGGCCTGTACCCCAGCTTGTATGTATAAATAAATAAATCTAAAAAACAAATCAAGTCACAGACGACTTCTTAGATTTCTTCGCTTGTCTTTTGTACAGCTGTTCAGGAGTATCTCTGGGGAGCGTCCAGCAGTGTCAGCCAGCATTGTAGTGGACCATTTTCCCTGGTATATTTGGTCCATTGATGCGATATCTTGATGAAAACGTTTGCCATGTTCATCACTAACCTTAGCACAGTTTTCAGGGAAGAAATCCAGATGGGAATGAAGGAAGTGGATCTTTAGTGCAGCCAAGTTTCTGATACTGCATCAGCATTTATTCTACTAGTTCCTTGTAGTTTTCTGCCCTAACATTCCCAAGAAAGTTTGTAGACACTAGGGGAAAAGCATTCCATGCTTGTTTCGCATCACCCTGCAGCAAGTTGTTGAACCGGTCATCTTTGAAGAGCTCTCGAATCTGAGGACCCACAAAAACTCCCTCTTTAATCTTTGCTTCGCTAAGTTGAGGAAATTTTTCATGCAGGTATCAGAAAGCTGGCGAGGTCCGGTCCATGGCTTTCATGAAATTCTTCATCAAACCTAGTTTGTTGTGAAGGGGTGGTAGCAGGTTTTGTGAGCCTCGACCAGAGCTGGGTGCTGGATATTCTTCTCTCCAACTGCTACATTTTGTCTGCCAGTCCATTCCTTCCACAAGTAGTGCAATTCACTTGCTCGGCTATCCCACTCACATAAGAAACTCATGTATTTTGTATATCCCTGCTGCAGTCCCATTAAAAGGGCAATTAGCTTCAAATCACCACAGATGTGCCAGCTGTTCTTGTTATACTCAATGGAATTCAGTAGGTGCCTTCAGTTGTCATATGTCTCTTTCATGTGGACAGCACGCACTACTGGAATAAATGGATGACGGTTTCCATTGTGCAAAAGCACAGACTTAAGATGCAGTTTCAAAGAGTCTAGAAATAGTCTCCATTTTTGTGGGTCAGGAGTGATTTCTAAGGCATTCATGAGGCCCTCAATATCAGAACAGAATACCAGAGGACTTTCCTTTCTGAAGAAAGGCTCCAACTGCTGGTGGCATTTTCGAGATAAAGTAATTGTTACATCTTCTTCTAGAAGACTCCATTGTTGGAGTCTTGATCCTAGCAATTCTGCCTTGTTCTTGGATAAGTCCAAATCACGAACCAGGTCATTTAGTTCTTCCTGTGTTAGTCTGTGTGGGGTTGATGATGCACCACAGTGAAAATCTGGATCCCTGCATGCTGCTGGGACAGGAGAAGAACAGGTCGGCTCACCCTTGTCCTCATCAGATGAATCAAGAGAAGATTCTGCTGGAGGTTCTGGAATAGGAAGGCCCTCACCATGTGGAACTGGTCTCAGTGCAGGCGGAATGCTCGGGTCGACTGTTCTTGATGACTTTTGCTTCGTTATTCCGCCAGAAGGAGGTGGAACCAAGCAGAAGGAACAGTCTTTTATGTGGTTGCTTGGCTCTCTCCACACCATGGGGACTGCAAACGGCATTGATGGTCTTTGGCCATGTAACCACTGTGAAAGCCGTGTTGTCCGTGTAGCACAGCATAGATGCGGGGCCCAAGGCTTGTCTTGGTCACCAACCTTGTATCCAAGGTCAAGATGAGAAGCCTTCTTCACTTGAGAGGTGATACTTTTCTTCTGGTTGGCAAATGTCACTTCCCCACAAACAGAGCCGAAATTGTCCATGCTATTAACACACTTTCAAGGCATGACTGTTCTGTATTGTGCCTAAATGGATAGAATAAGAATAGTCATATGGAACAGTAGCTGAAACTGTCTCGCACAAAGTCTGAAATATTTTCAATGTTCAACCTTTCTGACACGGCTTTCTACAGTGCACTGCTGATGTCAGTTTATTTCAGCAGCCGCCTGGCAGTAGTATTGCATTGCATCAGAAAATGATGCAGTCAACTCTGGATGATGTGTGCATGACGGTATATTGCAATGCAATGCAATATGACATCATTCTAGGCTGATTTAGGATGTTGTTGCAGTCCTACTGGATACATTTACACGGTGAAACATGTAAAATGAATTATATGAAATATCTTCAAAATGAAAGCTAATAAAAAATTTTCAGAGTTATATTCATGTTCAGCACAGCAAGATACTACAGATTAGGGCCTTTTTAAGTCAGTAACGATCTCAATGTTGACCAGTGTTATAAATACAAAAAAGTAGAGGACAAAGTCCTAATCTCAGGGAATTTAAAATATCTTCAGGGAGTCGTGATGTGAAATGACAGAACAATTACAGCTTATTGAACTTGCGTGAAGCGCAGTGAATGCGTAAGCTCGACGGTGATGAAAGGCCCAGGGCTTACTCTAAGCAGAGCTGCTCCCTGGGGGGCGGGGGGGGGGGGGCGGGCCATGCTGAAGAGCGGGTGAGAGCCCGGCCCGGCCCCAGAAAGCCTTGGCTGAGCGCCGCTCAGTCCTCATTCTGCCATTATGCCCCATTCTTTCAGACTTCGAGTGGGGTTTGGACAGGAGAACAATATAAATAAAGCCTTTATTGTTTTCAGATTTTCATCATCGCCATCCTCAGACTTCATGGACTTAACGGCATTAAACTCGCGGCCCATCTTTCTGTGCCCCCGTTGCGTGCTGTTCTCCCAAGTGCAGAGTCTGCTTAGCGTGCTCTGCTGCACCCAACTTTATTCCTGTTTGTCTATGTCATTCCTCCTAGAGCACTCTAAAGTTTCATCACTTCTTTTCTTATCAATTTTCTTTGACTCTTCAGTGACCTCCTGGGCTTTATGAAACCATCTTATGTCTGCTTCTTGCAGCCTGGAAGCTGCCCTCGTTTATATCTGTGGGGTTCACTGCGCCACCATCCTTTCCTAGGTCTCTGCACCCCATCACCTGTGCCTCTCCCCTTCCCGGCCTCTGCCCTCCCAGCCTCTGCCCTTCCCTGCCCACTGCATGTATTTAACCATGTTCTAGTGAAGCTGGACCAGCTTTCACTCTCAGAGGCTCTCATGGTCCATGTAATTCCTACTTCCTCTGCATTTACAGCATTTCAAAAGTAGCCTGCATAATCATTTAAACTATTTTTTCATTCCCCAGGGATTTTCCAAGGTAGTTCCATATTTTAACCTCTTCCATCTTTACCCACTGCAATCTCTGCATTGCAATTGTTTTCCCTTTTCCCTGCCTGATGGGCTTAAAGAAAAAGGAAAGAATCCAGCGTCATGTTATTTGCCCCCGTCAGCTCATCTCTGTAAACCACGAAGGCCCTGCCCGCCCCCATGTGTCCTGGCAGTGGCTTTCACGAACAGCAGCTGTTATAAAGCACTGGCCCCCGCAGAAGTAGGTTCTCTACACTCACTTGTCAAATGTGTACATTAGTGAAGAGCACAAAATTAAATACCTAAAGACTGAAACATGAATCATTTTGCTGTCCTCAAATTTATGTAACAAGCGCTGTTTGTTTAGCTTCTTATTTCCTTCTAAAGCCCGGTAGCTGCCCAAAGGCAGAACTACCAAAGCTGAGGGCTGCGAAGTTCTGTGCTTCCTTTTCTCCAAAATAGTTTTCATGTTACTAACAAACAACACACGAGAGGAGGGAAAGGAGCTATGTCTTATTTTATTCTTGCTTTGACTGATCCCCTTGTAGTCATTGGGCTATTTTTTAAATAACTCCAATAACTCAGAAAAAAGCCCCACCGTGTAGCAAGAATGCGATGTCCAGCACACTGAGACCGCAGCCGCTGTCCAGGAGCGGTCACCTCAGCCGTCCCCCACGCTGCCCGCCGTCTCTCCGCCTCACTCCCGCGCTTCCTGCTGGGGAAATCCTTCAGAAAGGTCCAGACTGCTCATAGCTGCTCCTCAGCTAGGGGAGGGTTTGCATTCACTATGCTCCTTAGGATTTGATGAACCTTAATATAACATTTGCAGGCCTCCCTGGAGGCCCAGGGGTTAGTCTCAGGCTATCACCTCTACAGCACGAGTTCGATCCCCAGCTGGGGAGATTCCCACAGGGTGCAGCAGACCCCTCCTGTCTCCCCGCTGCTCCCCTCAGCAGTGTAATTCACTGGATCCTCCTGTTCTGCTCCCCACTCTCTCTTTGGGGAGTCCTCTCACCCCCAGCAACTATTAAAGTAAATAAATCTTTAAAAAAAATAATATAACGTTTTCCAAATCGCATGTAAACAACTCTGCACTGTCCTCTCTCCTTGTAGGTTCTCTAAGACCTGAGCCGGGTTTGGTTCCAATTTTTACCGCCACCACCCAGCACATTGCTAACCCAGAGAGCTGTGCATCAAACAGAAACCGAATGAATGAAAAGGGCATGAAGATAAACAATTGCATAAGGCCACTCAGTGAAGCTCGAATGTGTGCTTTAAAATTTTTGATCCAAAAAACATGGGCCAACAGGTGTTCAGGCAGAGTGGACAGAAGACCACCGGGCTGGCCTGGCCAGTGGTCCCCAAGGCTGGCAGCTGACTGGTCTCTGGTGAGTGATGCATCCCGGTAGAAGTGCATGCTCTGGTCTGTCGAGCTCTGAGAAATTGCCTCTAAAATTAACTTTTTGGCTGACTCAACTCTGTTCAGCGAGAAGACTGAGAAGACAGCCTCAGGCATCCATTTTTTTAACACTAATTATCCAACCTCCTCCAGATTAAATTCAGAATAGCGTGGCCAGGTTAGGCGAGCCCCTTAAACTTTAATAGAAGTTAATTATTCATTGATCAAACTCATTTATACCTAATTAAAGTTTTCCTCAGCAGAAAATACAAGGTGCCGTGGAATCTGTTTCTCTCCCAGGGAGAGCAGCTGAGGCTGCCCAAACGGACGGAGCAGACATGACATTCACGTTCCATGAATACACATTTGACACCAGAACTGATGGCGAAGGCGTCGTTCTTGCTTCCAAAAGTTGTTCAGTTTTGTAGCCAGAAGAAAGCTGCCTTATTATAGGCCAGTCACGCTGACACTTTAAAAATATATATATTTTATTTATTTATGCACACAAGAGCTGGGGTGCAGGCCAGAGGCATTGGGGAGTGAGATGATTCCCCAGAGACAGAGCGGGGAGCAAAACAGGCGGATCCACTGAAACACACTGCTGAGGGGAGCAGCGGGCAAGGCAGGAGAGGTCTGCTGCGCCATGTGGGAAGCTCCCTGGCCGGGCATCGAACTCGTGCTGCAGTGGCTGCGGACAGCTTCATGTGCTGAGACTTCACCCCTGTGCCCCCAGGGAGGCCCAGCCATGCCTACACCTACAGTCACAGAGCCTGAGTAGGACACAGGAGACGTCTGCTGTTCTGTGAAGCATCATCTCGGTGTGTCACATGGACAGGACCGGACCAAAGACCAGAGACTCAGCTTGGAACTGCCCTATTGAAACAGATTTTATGACATCCTCCCCAAAGACATCTAAATGGCAGAATTGCCTACGAAGTGGTAAAGATTGAATGCTTTGCCCTGGAAAAATAACATATGTCTAGCCTAAAAAATTTCTGTGCATTCACTTTTTACAGCCATCAGTTACAATATGCTGCTTGAAATATGTTGTTATTCTTTTATAGTGTTTTCTAATACCAGACATATTTCAAAGTTGTAGCTTTTTGCTTTGGGGGTATCATTTCTTGTCTAAAGGCATATCTTTGAATGTCTTGGTTTTTTTTAGGATGGCAAGATTCACAGTTTTACTTTCTGCCCTGCGTCCTCCCTGAAAGCCAGTGTCTGAAAATGCTGATTACCACAAACCAGGCTTATGAATGTACCTGCACAGGTCTGATATGCTAGGGCTAAATGTCAAATCCCACTCTAAATCCATTAACTGACTACAATTTTATTCATAATAATAGCACATCAGTCTAAAATTTGAATGCAGACCCTCCCGTCTTCACGTCTGGGATACACAAAGTACCCCCGACCCCTGAGTTACGCATAGAGCAAGCGGCATGTCCCATAGACACGTCACGTGCTTTTGCTTGGAGGAACAGAGGTCATTTCTTTCATTCATTCTGGGGAGGCCTGTGGACAAAGAAGTCTCCTCTGCTCAGGCCTGATTGTCCCAGACAGTGGACATCCTGAAGGTGAGAGGCCGCCCCGCCCAACCTTCTGAAGGATGAGACTGCGAATTTAAAGGCTTTGAGAGGCCTTTAGGAATCTTCACTGAGCTGCGGGGCTGTTTTCCCGGGAGGAGACGAGGTGGCTTCCTGCTCTGAGCCTGCAGGGCTGGAAGACGCGGCCGCCCGCGCTCACAGCCCATGTTCCAATACCCGAGAGTCCTCCGCATTTTTCTTCTTGAGGTTGGTATCTAAATACAAGCTGGGCTGCCCAGGCGAGCTCAGTGATCACTTTAGGTTAAGAAAACAGCATTTTGGATCCTTCATTTGGGTGTGCTCCATGCAGAGGAAAGGGGAACACAAGTTCCGCGGCCAACAGCCTTGGGGAGCCCGCCCCTGGTGTGGGGGCCCGCCCGCGGCCGGACCAGCCCGCTGACCGTAACCCCTGCTCTCCATCTCCGAGGAGCGCGGACTTCCAGATGCACAGCGGCGAGTAGCAGCCTCTTGGCCACCAGCTCACTTGAAATCTCTTTTGACTACGAAACGCAGAAAACAATACAACTCAGAGCCGGCCTGGGCGCTCCCCTGGACCCCGCAAGCAGAGCGAGGCTCCTGCGGCAGAGCTGCGGTTCTTCTGGAACAGTCGCGACTTGTGCAGGCAGCAAGAGAGGGCAGAGTCCCTTCCCAGGCCTCTGAAAAATAATAGGAGTACCGATTCTCTCTCTCTGGTGAAGGGAAGGACAAGGATTTGGGCTTTAAGGAAAACGCACGCGAGGACACGGCCGGAGGCGCCGCTGTCTGGAGCTGGCGGTCCGGGCCCATCACGGGCGCAGCGCGGGCGCAAGTGGTGGCCTCCCCTGCAGACCCCTCGGCCAGCGGCGCCTGTGGCCCCTGCTGGCCCTGGACGCCAGCGGCGGCGACCCCACGCCAGGCCGCCCCAGGAGCGTGGCGCAGTAGTGGGGCTCGGGCGAGAGCGGGGTGCCCGCTGGCATGTAGGGAACGGTGCTTTCCTGGTACTGAAATTAGTGGAGAGTGGCTTTTTTGAATTTTTAATTATTTAATTAAATGAATTTAACTAATTTGTAATCATTTCATCAAAATGTAAACCAGGAGCTCTACCAGACACCCCGTTTCTGACACCCGTGGGAGGCGCCCAGCGGGCGGTGGGTGGGGCCTGGGCAGAGGCGGGCTGAGGCCTGGCCCCCCACCCCCACCCCCACCCCACCCGCCGCTCATGCGGGCGCAGCCGGGGGCAGGACCGGCTCTGCCCTCCAGCGCGCTCTCGCCACCCCCTCCAGCGGCGTTTCTGATCTTGCTGGACACCCAAGTTACCCTCAAAACACAAGCACCTCCAGTTCGGAGGGCAGGAGAGCTCGGATTATGTCTTCACCCATCGTGAAAACGCTGAGGCTGGGTCTGGGGCAGCTGCTGGCGCGTCACCAGGCGCCCCTGCTCCTCGCTCCGCCCCGCCCGGTGCCCAAAGCCCGCGACCGAGCAACTCGGCAGCACCCAGGACTCGTCCCCACGGTGTGTCCCCTCCGTCCGTCCACGAAATCGGGATGGTGACTCGAGGTGCTCGCTCTGACAGCCTGTCAGGACCCCAAATGCAGGTCGGAGTCTTAGGGGATACTGCCCCCCAGGCCATATTTGGGGATGTTCCGGAAGCTGGCACAGAGCTGGGCGCGTGAGAGGCCCCGGAGCGCGTCCAGGAAGGAGGCAGCGGTGGGGAAAGGGGCCCCCGGCGTGCGGCTCGGAGCGGGGGTCCGCCCTGAGTGGCGGCTGGCAGCGGCCTCTCCGTCTGTCAGTCCCAGTGTCGCTCTGGCGGCCCCGCCGTCGAAGACGCTCGTGGCACGTTGGATTCGCTCCGCAGAGCGAGGCGCCTGGAGTTCACGTTCAGGCAACCAGCGGACTGCGAGGCAGGAAGAGCAGCCCCGGGGGAGCGGAGCTTGGCCCCAGCACATCTTGGGGAGGGGAGAGGGGGTCCTGAGGGCGCAAGACTCTGGTGGGGAGAGCGGAAACGCCCGGAGCGGAGTGTACGGAGTAAACAGCAAAGCAGCAAGCGGCGCACCCTGGGACCGAGGAGGGCGAAGGGCGCGGAGACAGCTGCCCCGGGACTAGCAGCGTCTCGGGCGCGTGCGCCTTGCTTTAAAAGCAGCAGCAGACGCGATTCCTGTGCTATTCGATCTTGCTATTTCCTACAAAATGAACAGGAATTATACATTTAGGATAATTGCCACGGTTGTT
This sequence comes from Scalopus aquaticus, assembly GCA_004024925.1. Lineage (NCBI taxonomy): Eukaryota > Metazoa > Chordata > Mammalia > Eulipotyphla > Talpidae > Scalopus > Scalopus aquaticus. The sequence continues at coordinate 10,692 of PVIJ01008573.1, forward strand.
CTTTCTCTTTTAAAATGATGTATCTTTGACTTCCTATTTTCTGATCTGATACCTCCCAGCTCTCTATTTTTGCGCTCTAAAAATAATCCTGTTCGTTGAGTAGTTTCTCGGTTAATTCTGCCGCGGCACTGCACTTAATGCCATCTGGAGCCACTAATTTTATTTTGTTCGAATTAGCCAAGTGTGCTCTTACCTGAGTGCCAGCAGCAGCTATTTTTACAAAGTCTTCATTATTTTCTAATTTTCTAGAACATGTTTCTTCCTTTACCACTATTTTTAAAGGGAAGATTAGCGACACTCAAAGAACTGGCGCTCAGTGAAATGTGCGACTTTGAGATGTCTCAGTTTTAACAACAAAGGTCAGTGAGATTCAGGTGAAACAATAGATTTTCACTTGTTAATTCCCTTTCACATGCTTAATTAAAATCCCTCTTCAAAGGTTGTTTTAAAAGCCAGCATTTGCAAATCAACGGGACACTGACTCAATGTGCTTTGAGGATATTTAATAAAACCGAGTCACAAACAATCACTTTGATCATCAGTGGAGCCAGGTGAGCCAAGGCAGGAAAGGGAACTAATCGTAGCTCCTGACGAAGGCGCCGGTGCTCCGGGGAGAGTCTGTACCACTCAACCCAACCCAGGACTCAGGGGCCCACCCTCCTGTGTCCACCTGAGTGTAGACACCGGGCCCGCCAGGAGGACCAGCGCCCAGCCCAGCGTCCACAGCTCCCCGACTCGGGAGCCCCCGGAGTCACCGCCTCGCGCTCACAGCCCCCGCGGGCTCCCTGCTGCTCAGAACGCGCAACGCGGGTGTAGGGTAAGTGAGAAATTACCAGGTTTTCCCCCTCCCCTCAATGATGGACTTTTGCAGGCGAGAGCGCAGCCGCACGGCGGCACCCGGAGCAGGGTGGGCCTGCGTGAGTGAGCACAACTGGGCCAGAGACCGGGCTTAGAAGCAGCAGCAGCAGCAGAAGCAGCAGCGGACAGAGCGTGGAGCTGAGGACCATTTGGGGTGCAGCAGAGACCACGAGATGCCACCAGAGAGCCCGAGAGAGTGAAGATTTGCGGGGGCTGGGAGGCCTGCGGCTTCCCGGCCCTCAGTCCCGCCGCCTGCCCTGCACCTGGCTGCCTCTCCGCAAGAGGCCGAAGTGTAAGAAGCCCCCGAGGGCTCCAGAACTCCGCCCTCCTTTACCGCCGTCGGCGCCGCCCCCTGAGTCTTCTCGCCGCTGCAGGGGTGAGGCCCTGAGCCTGGCAGTGTCCTGACGCCTCCCTGGAGACCCCGCCTGAGCTCCGGCCCTCGGGGTCGCCCCCACCCTAGACACGGCCACCGCTTGAACACAGACCTCGCAGATGGCAACTGGCTGCGACCTCTGCTCCAGCTGCCACCGACTTACCGTGCCCAGGCCTCGGGCGGCTGCCGGCGGCCGCCATCACGCCACCCCCGGCTTCCCGGCTCCTCTTCACCCGCTTCTTTCACATCCTGCGATCGGTGAGCGGACCCCAGCGGCCCTTTCGGTGGTCCTTCTAGAGCCGGGGCTCTCTTGGCCTTGCTCGCTGTCTGTCCCAGTGACAGCCACAGCAGGTCTGACGTAGCCTAAGCCTTCCGAACAACTCTGACATCTAAGTAAAGTTTCAGCGGCCAACAGGCTCGTGCTTGCGGCCAGCGTGCACCCAGCCAGGTCACAACCACGTCAAAAATTTAATAGCAAGAGAACGAGGTGAGAGAGGAGCCGCAGAGGGCGCTGCTCGCGGTGATAAGAGCAGATTCCAGCGCAGGGGCGCGCTCCGCAGCTTGGCCCGCGTGGGAGGCGTCCACGGGCCGGGTGGACAGAGGAGGCTGACGGGGCGCTGGGTGCGGCCCAGGGTTTGCTGGCCACAAGGGGGCACGTTTTCCCCTGAGAAACCTTCCCTGCGCAGAGGAGCAAGTTTCCCACTTTAATGACGGAGCGCACCTGGCGGCCGTGTGGAAATCTTGGGACTAGCGGGGGACAGCGGGTGCTGCCCTGGTAAGAGGTGGACCGAGCCAGCGCTAGGGCGCGGGGCAAGGGCAGGCTGCAGGCGCGGCGTGGGTCAGGGGCGCGGCTGCTTTTTTGCAGAGTCAAGCGAGGAGAGTGTGCCAAATTCCTGAGCTGGGCGGACATGCGGGGCAGCGGTGCGTCAGGGCGTGGGACCCCAGCATTCACTGCTTCCCCCATTCACTCACCGTCCCCAGACAGCTAGCCCCTCGCCCGTGTCTGCTGCGGAGTCCACACTGCGGGAACCGGCAATTCGATTCGGGGCGCTGGACGGTGGGAGGCTGTGGGCTGAGCAGTGACCGCACAGGGCAGAGGTTGATGCCATGAAAATTATTGGAGAAAGCAAAGAAAGGTTTGGAAAACTAGAGGGAAGGAGATCTGGAAGTTTAGACCATTTGAGAACACTTGATTTGAGTTGGCAACTCACTCAGGAAATACAGCTTAACGAGCCTGGGGCAGGTGACAAAATTCAATGTGGTCATCGATTCCGTATTGCATCGTCACCTGCTTTGATTTTAGTAATTGCACTATGGTCTTTAAACAAATCTCCTTTTTACTCTAAAGAATTTAAGGGTCAGGGGACATTAACATCTGTGCCTTACTCTGTAATGAATCAGAAAAATAACATAGAGTGCATATTTACATATAAATACATAATGTTGTATACGGTCAGCATGTAATTACTACTTAGAGTAAATATATAATATATAAAAATAGAGAAAAGACTAAAGCAAATAAGGTAAATTGTAAAAACCAAAACTATGAAGAGTAAATAGAACAGTCATATTTATTCTTGCAAATTTTCTGTAGGTTGGAAATAATTTCAGACTATAAATTCATTCATGTCAAAATGAAAAATTTATGTGCAACTTGAGGAAATGGGGTCATTCGGGAAAGGTTAGAAGGAAAGAGAAATTCGATTGGAAGAAAATGCTATTTTATATATAAACAAGCGCTATTTAATATAAAGTAAAAAAATGTCATTTAATATAAGGCCTGGACCCTGATCAAAACCAGACCTTTGCCAGCAAAAGGCCAGAGCTGGCATTTGAAGTTCTGGGCAGGGCCTCCCTGGTGGCGCAGCGGTTAAGCGCTGCACTGTGGAGCTGTTGGCAGCGGTGACGCGAGTTCGACACCCTGCCAGGGAGATTCTCACATGGTGCAGCAGACCTCTCCTGCCTCGCCCGCTGCTCCCCTCAGCAGTGTGTTTCTGATCTGCCTGTTCTGCTCCCCACTCTGTCTCTGATGAACCCTCTCGCCGCCCCACGCTTCTGGCCTGCACCCCAGCTTGTATGCATAAATAAATAAATCTTTTAAAAAATAATTATAATAAAGTTCTGGGCAACCTTGGCCAGTGGCGGGCCGGAGGCGGGGTCTCCGGCACCTGCAGACCGAGGCCGGTGAGGCCAGCCCAGCGCTCCCGTCCTAGCCCAGGAGTCGAGCGGCGCCGTGGCCGGCCTCTGGCCTCGCTTCTCGGCGTCCGCCTCCACCGTCTCACGAGGACCCCGCTAGTCCCAACGCTTGGTGACGTGTCACGTGCCCTTCCCATTCTACTGCAAGAGGGCCGTCATCACGATCCCTCCCCCAGGGGATTCCGTTTCCAGGCTCCGGCACAGGCTCTGCCGCGACCCAGCTCCCAGGCTCCAGGCGGCAGCCCGCCCCCCAGGCTCCGGCCCGCCCTCTGCGGGTGGACTCGCCAGGCCCCGCCAGGCCAGCGCCAGCTCCTTGGCGGCCTCGAAGGCCAGCCCGGCAAGGGGCGCGCAGCTCCCAGGGCTGAGGTGGGCGCAGCCACCGCCCCGCTTCCTTCCGCTGAGCCCAGCAGGATGGCCGCGAGTGGGCGGGAGTCCCGTCCGCCAAGGGCCGGCAGAAGCCTCACGGAGATGCCGGCGGGGCCTCCGCCCGCCAGGACTAAGTGGGTTACCGCCGCTCCTCCATCCCTCCGAGTGCCGCCTGGAGTCACGGTCCCCTAGCGCCCCCCCGACCGCAGGGCCCCTCTGGGCACCACTCCCGGCCCTCGCTCTGCAGAGGCCGCTGCCCCTGCGGTCACTACCAGGCCGGCCAGGCAGGAGGCAGGGCTGGTGGAGCAGGACACTGGGAAAGCCCTGGGGAGAGCTCACGAACCAGCGTGGTGCTTAAAGGACACCCACAGGGGTGCGCGCGGCCTCTGGCTGGCTATGGCGCGAGGTTGTGCGCGCTGCCCCGGGAACACAGGCCAGCGCCCCAGGAGAGGACTGCTGCTGAAGTTGGCTGGCTGAGGCTGGCGGGGGCGCCCCCACGCGGCGGGGAGGGAGCTGAGGACACCGGCCCCTGGGCTGGCGGCCGCGGGTGCAGGACGCGGGCCTTACCAGGAGGCGTCCGGAAGCCCGCGGGGCAGAGAAGGAGCCGAGACGCAGGCCGGTGGGCGCACCGCCCCGGGACAGGCTGAACCGCCCCGTCTGTCGGCCTCCTGGGGGCGCACCGGCTTACGTGGCGGACCCTGACCCCAGCTCTCAGCACCGCCACTTCACACAGAAGGACCTGCTGGGTCAACAGAGCCAGGTCAATGGGGTCTCCCCACCCTCACCGCGCCTCTGAAGCTCCCCGTGGACGTCTGCGGTCAGGGGTTCGCTCGGCCCCGGCTCCATCCCACGCCTGGTGACTGGACGAGGGCGCAGGCACAAGCGCGCGGGGCTGGGCGGCCAATGCGCGCAGGGTGCGGCCGCGCCTCTCCTTATGGTGGGCCTCAGCTGGAGCCACGGGGGCCTGGAGCTTCTAGAGCCTTCTCATCGCAAATACCCTCTACCCGCGTTCGCGTGAGTCGCTGACTTCGCATCAGCCAAGTGCCCTGGTTTTCAGCTCCGAAGACGGTCGCTGCAGCTGGAGACCTGCTGGTGCGAGGGCGGGCTGCAGGCGCACCAGGGCAGCATGAGGCTGTGGAGATCCGCGCCGCTCCTGACGTCGCCGGCCAGGCCACAGCGAGACGCCAGCCCTGGAGCCAACTCTGCGTGTTCATGGAAAGCACAAAAATCAATTACCAGAGAAGGGTTATTTTTGCATTGCAGCCTCTTGCCTTCCAGAGTAATTCAGGAACCATTGCAGACCCCACATCTCAGAAACACCCCTCACGCTCTCCCGAGAGATCGTCCCCACAGAGAAGAAGAGCATGACGGCCTGATCATGGAAAGGTGAGACGCGTCTGTGTCACGGTTGTGTCGCTTCGAATCTGCAGTGCTTCTGTTTCGGTCTTTCCAAGCCACGTTGTCAAATGTAGTCAGTTTAAAAGAGAAGTTAAGACAAGACCAGGATCCCCCCCGGGGCCTGTTATGAAGCCATTTTTCTGTTTTATTAGTCACATTAGCATTCTCTCGCCCTTTACATGCCACAAGTTCAAGAGCACAGCCGTATTCAGCCTGGAAATTTTTCTCCTCATCGCAATAAAGTGTGGATGGGAACACGGTTTCCTGGGGCACAGATAAGCTGACAGAGAAACAACAAAACAGCCGCCAACACTTGGTGGCCGCTGTTACAGAGGAGAGGCGGACTTATAATTCAGCCAAAGCTTTGCTGTTGTTCTAGCGGGGACCCAGGCCAGAGCTGGTGAAACTTGAGAGCTGGTCCATGAGACTGGCTTCCTCTACCATCTGAGCCACGGTTAGAAAAGCAGATTCCATGCCGCGAGAGATGCAGAGCAGAGGCAGGGCTTCCTCGGCGTGGCGGCGCCCTGCCAGAGGTCCTCGTCATCTCTGACAAGCTGGGTTCATTCCAGAGTCACCTTACAAATGACCAGGGTGGATTCCAATGTCCCCAGCGTCTCAGCCCCTGGAGAAGGCTAGCGCAGTCAGATCGGATAGGAGAAACAGAAACAGGGGAAGAGCGGAGAAAAATGAATTCTGACTTTTTTCAATGTCTCATGTTCATGTTTGAATCATGTCATAATGGAGTAAAATGTGGTTTCCAATAAATTGTTGTGTCTGATCCCCAAGAAAGCCCGTTTTATCTACTCTCACCAGTCACAATTCTTGGCATTGTCTAAAATTTTTAATTCTTCTTTCCTCTTTCTCTTTTTATCAATAGCCTCGTCTTTTCGACTCTCCTCAAATACTTCCTTTCCGCTCTTCTTTCACTTCCCTGTTTCTGACCTCTTTCCTGACTTGTTATTTATCCACTTTACTGAGTGTTTGATTCCTTTCCCTGATCCTGAGTCTCCCCTCCCTATTTTATTCACTGTAATCTGATCAAAATTAGCTTTCTGAGACATAGATAATGTTCTGTTGCTCCTTAGAGCCGACAGCAATGATTTCTAAACTGTGGGGAGAAAACGAACACATACACATTTTCTAAATCAATACGTAAAAGAGGCACAACAATCACCACGTGGACCACACATCAAAAGTCTCATTTGTTAGAGCAAATGTAAAAATGAAGTAGCTTAAGCAATAAATTAAATGCATAAGGTTAATTCTACAGATTTTAACTAGTGAAGTTTCCAGAAATTTTCCAAAACTTTCTGACTCCAAGATTATCATTCATTCATGATTTCCTCTCTGTAATGTCATATTGTCCCTTTAAAAGTTATGTTTGGCAAAGGCTAGAACAGTAACTTCTAGAAATTTTCAAAGACAGAGAGGGAAAGATTTCTCTCTAGTTACAGGTTTCCAACCCAGGAAGGAGGCTGATTGGTTGGCCTTGGTATAGAATGGTGTGATTGGCTGGTCTGGGGTTGGAGTGCTGTGATTGGCTGGCCTGGGGGTAGAGTGCTGTGATTGGCTGGTCTGGGGTTGGAACGCTGTGATTGGCTGGCCTGGGGGTGGAGTGCTGTGATTGGCGGTGCCTCTCAGATCGTGGCTGGAGTTCCCTTGTATAAGGAGGGGCTGGTCTGTCAAACAAGGGCGTCTATTCTAGGGGAGTCTGGAGACTGCGTTAAAGCAGTTTTGAGGGTGTATCAGTTCTCACTATGGACATCAGTTTGTTACTATCTATCTCTCAGGAGAAAAGAGACATAAAATCTGGAAAATTGATCCTGGAGGAAGCCAACAGGAGGGGCACTCCACAAGCGCCCTAACACCTGTGCCCAGCGCTAGGCTTCCTCAACCCCAGAGAGCAGAAAGCCTTGACTTGGCTTTTGTGCTATTTCTCCATGGTGAATAAATTGTGGGGGTGATAATGAACTGTGGAATATTACAAAGTAATTAAAAAGAACAAGCTATTGCTACATACAGCAACCTAGACGAAAGCTGCAAGCACCCAGGTTATCTGTGGGAGGAAAAGAGGGAGCCTCTGAAATGCGCACAGTGTCTAACCTCAGTCCCGGATGGTGCATGTGTGTCTTTATTAGCCTGTGGTCAGGTATTCAACTGCATGTTGTGATTTGTCACTGTTGTTGTTTTTTTGGTTGGTTATACAGCAATAAGAGTATAACACTGTTAATCTGAATTCATAGTCTTAGAAATGTATAAAATTTACTAACTGTTTAATTGCTTCCCGAGGCAATTCCAGATGTGGTTTTATAATATTCCCTCTCCTGCCCCTTGTCTCAGGAATATGTGTAGGTGTTTCATAGAGCTTCAAATTAAATTAAATTTATTTCTTTGAAATTAAAAGAGTAAATAATATCGTTTTAAGAGACAATGAGAATAGCACAAAATTCAACAAGGAAATTAACTTTGCAGACCCTGAAATGATAGAGAAAATTGCTTTAAATTAATGCTATTCCTTGTCTAACAAATGTCAATGGAACCTGACTTTCCAAGCTGAATTTGTGGTATTAACAATGCTTGGAAAGATTTCTGAGCTAAAATATTGAATTAGTATTATTATCCTTTGGCATGCCCTTAGATGTTAATGAATGTTTTTTACACAGATAACAATGGACAATGTTAACCCAGTGGACACATGAAAGAAACCATTATCTCACTACTTTAATATCCTTTACTTTAGTTCCCTTAAACTCCCTCCAGGAGAAAAACATGCCCACTTCTTTTCACTTTCCCTGCCTCCCCAGGGCTTACATTAGGCACTAATTGCAGTATCCTGCTCCATCCACCTTGGGCCACGGAGATCTGAGACATTTTGTGACTTCCCTTCCATAATCCCAAGCGTCAGCTGCTATTTATTATTTTGACTTATGTAATGTGCCAGCACTGTCCAGGGGGGCTGTCTCTCCTATGAGAAAATTGGCATAAAAATAGATGCTTGCATTTTCATCTTGGGAGGTTGGCTACTGTTATCTGTGCCGGAGTTAAACAAAGAAAGGGACACCAGGAACGGAAGGGGAAGGGCAAAGGGGACGCCCTCTCTGCTCCGTCTAACCCGCCGCAGACGCGCACTGGGCCCTGAGGGAGCCCTGCCAGATAGCGTCCACCCGATGCCCAGGGCCAGGGCAGACTTCACGCTCAAGTCAAGACTCAAGGGTGGGGCCTCCCTGGTGGTGCAGCGGTTAAGCGCTGCGCTGTGGAGCTGTCGGCAGCGGCGATGAGAGTTCGATGCCCAGCTGGGGAGAATCCCACATGGCGCGGCAGACCTCTCTTGCCTCGCCCGCTGCTCCCCTCAGCAGAGTATTTCTGATCTGCCTGTTCTGCTCCCCACTCTGTCTCTGGTGAACCCTCTCGCCGCCCCACGCCTCTGGCCTGTACCCCAGCTGTATGTATAAATAAACCTTTAAAAAAAAAAAGACTCAAGGGTGATGGGGTTCCGAGTAGGTCACCCCAAAAGGGTGACCTTGCCATTCTCCCCTACAGCATTTTCTAAATGATGATATTCTGTAAATACTGTGCTTAGCCTCCCAGGTGGCGCAGCACTGTGAAGCTGTCCACAGCCCCTGCAGCGAGAGTTCCATCCTGGGGGGCGGGGGGTTTCCCACAGGGTGCAGCAGACCCCTCCTGTCTCCCCACTGTTCCCCTCAGTAGTGTACTTCAGTAGATCCACCTGTTCTGCTCCCCACTCTGTTTCTGGTGAACCCTCTCGCCACCCCACACCTCTGGCCTGCACCCCAGTTTGTATGCATAGATAAATAAATCTATATAAAAAAAAGAATAAAAATAAGAGGGCCTCCCTGGTGGCGAGGGGTTAAGTCTCAGCCTATGAAGCTGTCGGCAGCCACTGTGGCCTGAGTACGATCCCCAGCCAGGGTGGTTCCCACAGAGCGTAGCAGACCCTCTTCTGTGTCCCTGCTGCTCCCCTCAGCAGTGGATTTCAGTGGATCCGCCTGTTCTGCTCCCCACTCTCTCTCTGGGGAACCCTCTTACCCCCCACACCTCTGGCCTGCACCCAGTTCTTGTGTGCATAAATAAACCTTTCAAAAAACACTGTGTCTTAAATTTCACTTGGGGCCATTTTGAAATATCTGGATGAAACCGCTAAGGCACATCCCCCGTGCGCGGTAACACCCCACCCGCACGCCGCCGTTTCCCTGTCGTCACAAAACTGGACTTTCCCTTAATGTCTGATCCTCCCTGGCCAGGCAGGGCCTCCAGTGAAGGGCGGCCGGGCTGTCCGACCTCGGAGGCCCCCCACAGAGCCCCCCACTGCCCCCTTGTGGGGACACCATGGTCCTCTGGACCCCGAGTCTCATTTCTGGAATAACCACCCACCGCGCGTCCCTGGGGCAGAGCTGAGCTGGGCGTCTTCCCCGCTCCCGCCAGGCCCCTGGCCCCAGAGCTGCGCAGCACCAGGCTGCTGGCTGCTCTGTGGGACCCGAGGCCGTGGCGTGTCCGTGGCACACGCCCACACGGCAACGTGCTGACATACGTGTGTGCATCTGTGCTCCTGAGGCCGAGTGTCTGTGCTTGTGGTGCGGTGAATGCGTGTGCGCTTGTGTGTGTGCACACCTGTGTGTCCGTGAGTGCATGTGTGTCCATGCGCATGTGTCTGTGTGTGTCCGTGTGTCCCTGCAGGGGCAGGGTGCCCACAGGGAGCACAGGTTGTCTACGGGCTGCACAGACAGGTCTAGAGGAGGGATTCTGGAGCCTTCGATGACTTTTCAGGCTTCTTGTTTTTGTTTTTTTAAGATTTATTTATTTATGCACACAAGCTGGGGTGCAGGCCAGAGGCGTGGGGCGGCGAGAGGGCTCACCAGAGACAGAGTGGGGAGCAGAACAGGCAGATCAGAAACACACTGCTGAGGGGAGCAGCGGGCGAGGCAGGAGAGGTCTGCCGCGCCATGTGGGATTCTCCCCGGCCGGGCGTCGAACTCGCATCGTTGCTGCCGACAGCTCCACAGCGCAGCGCTTAACCGCTGCGCCACCAGGGAGGCCCCTTTTTGGGCTTTTTAATAGTCTCTTGAGTGAAGCCGCCAGGTGCAGGGCAGGCAGCGGGCCAGGGGCCGGGAGGTGGGAGGCCTCACAGCCCCCGCAAATCTTCACTCTCTCGGGCTCTCTGGTGGCGTCCTGTGGTCTCCCCGCTGCACCCCGAATGGTCCTCTGCTCCACGCTCTGTCCTCTGCTGCTTCCTCTGCTCCTCAGCCCCCTCACGCGGCCCACACCCTGCTCCGGAGCCGCCGTCCGGCATGTGCACAGCCCTGCAGCATCTATCGTTGAGCGGAAGGCGCAAAAACCTGACAACTTTCTCGCTGACCCCACCGCACGCATGGGGGTAGCGCCAGCGCCCACGTGCGAGTCCCCAGCCCCCTTGTTCTGGTGGTCTTGGCGCCCAGAGTTGCTGCTGGTCGAGCGCAAATGTAGCCAGGCCGGGCCCCTCACCAGGACCAAAGCCTTGGCCCGCGGACATCTGCTGAGAACAGCAGGAGCCACCGGCCGGGCCAGCATGGCGGCCGGAGCCCTGGCCGGGAAGTGGGGTGCAAACAGGAGCTGAGAGAGGGCTCAGCAATGGTGCCCCCCCAGGCAACTGCGCCTAGTCACTCCCCCTCGTTTGAGTCGGACGTGTGCATCCCCCGCCCTCGTCCACATGCACCCTCTGCAGGCACCTGCCCCTTGCCCGAACGGAGCCCCTGGTAACTGTGAGGCCAGCCCAGGTCAGCCGGCGCGTCTGGCTCTGCCGCAGCAGCGGGAGCAGCGCCCGCCCGCGACGCGCCGGCCCGACCCGCTTCACGATCCCGCGCCCCGGCCCGCGGGGTCCACGCCGCCTCACGTCTCACCTTTCCGCTCAGTCAGGTCTGTACCGCCGCGGGTTTTTCTCCCTGGCAACGTTATAAAAGGAAAGAAAACTTGCACCTGAAAATAGTTTCCTTCTGCCGAGTTTCTTTGGTAAAAAGCAAGAGTCGCTGGTTCAATATCACAACCGCGCGGTCCAGATGGAAATCCAAAGGATTTTTTGAAAAATGTATTTGAAAAAAATACTTGAAACCCATGAAAAGCCCCTTTAAAGAGTGGAACAATGAACGTGGGAGCCGCTGCGGAGGAATAAACTAAAGCAGCAGGACCGAAAACAAGCGGCCCTATTTGCAGCTGCTGTGTCGTGAAATAGTGCTTAATTCAACTCTTTCTTCACATTTTCTTTAGAAAGTCACACAGAAAGATAATCACATTCAATACGTTAGATTCCGGCCTTGCTAGGAAAGAGGGCGTTAAGCATAAATCATACGAACTTGTGCTGAAAGAAAACTCAGGCTCAGCTCCCAGCATTCGTGCCCCAGGGCTCTGACTGTAAACGGGGTGAACAGGGAAAGTGGGGAGGACGCCACAGATCCCCTAGCCCCACTTTACACTATAGCAGCTTCCATAAGATAAAGTATGTAGATGTATTAAAATATGGCAGAACTTAAAATATGACCGTATATGCAAGATGCTACACGAGATGTAAAATGCCGGCGATGATGCCATTTGTTCTGCAATTGTGTAAAATTTTTATTTTAATCAAGGTAGAAAATATCAGCAAAGAGAACCTCCTGACTAGCGTCCTGTGCTAGAGCAGTCTGCAGCCCCGAGGCCAGCGCCTCACAGACCCGCTCTGAAAGCAGCTCCTGCCCGGGCTTCTGCGGTTTCCCTCCCCCGACCACTCACTCCGCGTCAGGGTGTGTGGAACGCACTGAGTTTGGAGCTCAGTGAGTGTTTTCTTCTAATTACCTCCTTCCACACAGCTTCGCCCAAACCCCCCCCACCCACAACCCTTCCCGCCCCGCACCCCGCCGCCAGCGTAACACCACGCATTTAACCACGTGCTGCTTTAAGGTGTGGGAGGGAGCTCCCTTAATAATATTTATTTCTAGTCAAACTATTCCTATTGGGATCCTTTGAATGTCTTTCTCTTGTCTACTTGCTCTGGCTACGACTTCCAGTATTATATTGAAAAGTAATGGTGAGAGTGGACATCCTTGCCTTGTGCCTGATCTTAGGGGAAAGGCCTTCAGCTTCTCACCGTTTAGGATAATATTGGCCGTGGGTTTGTCGTATATGGCTTTTATTATGTTGAGGTATGTTCCTTCTATCCCAAGGATTTCAAGGGCTTTTATCATAAATGGGTGTTGCACTTTGTCAAATGCTTTCTCAGCGTCTATTGATATGATCATATGGTCTTTATTTTTCTTTTTGTTGATGTGTTGGATTACATTGATTGGTTTTCGGATATTGAACCATCCTTGTGTCCCTGGAATAAATCCCACTTGTTTATTCATGTTTCAACTTCTCCCTTTTGCAAGAAAGTTAATTTACTAAATGCTCCATGTTTTCTGTAATAGCTGGATGGTTTATTTGGTGTGACGTTATGTAGCCCGCCTTTTACCTTGTTTTTCTAACTGTAAGTTACCCCTAGCTCTCAACACACTCGTGGGCCATGGGAAGTTAAGAGAGTTCTTAGATTTCTTCTGTAGGGTAAATGAGAGAATTGTCAGGTTTTCCTGCCCTCCCCTCAATAATGGACCCCTGCGGGCGGCTCCCGGAGCAGGGGGGGCCTGCGTGAGTGGGCGCGCCTGGGCCAGAGACCGGGCTTAGAAGCAGCAGCAGCAGCAGCAGAGAACAGAGCGTGGAGCAGAGGACTGTTCGGGGTGCAGCAGAGAGGCCAGGAGACGCCGCCAGAGAGCCCGAGAGCGTGAAGATTCGCCAGGGCTGGGAGCCGGCCCCAGCCCCCGGCCCCACTGCCTGCCCCGCACCTGGCGGCCACTTTGTGAAACCAATAAAAAGCCCCTGAGGGCTCCGGGACTCCTTCCCTTTAGACCCCCTGCGCAGCGCCACAGAGGACCTGCTCCTGGTGTCCTTCCTGCCTCTGCACTTGCACATGCGTGAAAGCTCAAAGACTGTCAACAAAAGTCAGTCCTAGAATCTGATAGTACACAGTGCGGGGAAAGCCTTGAAAACTAACTCCAGTCAAAGTTAAAAATATCACTCAATATCTTAAAGACATTTTTTATGAGACAACTTTAAAGACACTCAACTTAAGGACACAGTTTTAATACCCTTGGATGAACGGGCTACGTGTGTGTGTGTGTGTGTGTGTGTGTGTGTGTGTGTGTGTGTGTGTGAGTGTACACAGATCGCTATAAGACCAACGTAAATGTACCGAAAAATGTATGTCTGAACTAAATTCATGTTACGGATTCCGACCAAATAATTGGGTCGAAGGAACTGGAAGAGACGGACTAGGTTCACAGTGTGCGCCTACTTCTGGGTGGATTTCCCTAAACCTTTCTTTCCTAGTGAGAGGCCGTTGCCTAGTCAAACAGCAGTTGAGTTTCTCATAAAGCTGTGGATAGAGCATGTGAAGAAACACATTCTAATATATCCTAAGAGATCTCAAGACAAGGCCTGTGGCTTGGACACATCAGACACCTTAGGAAATAGACCTGTATGTACATCGGCTAAGCACAGTAACAGGAAAATTCACCTGATTTGTATTACCCTTGGTTTCATTGCTCTGTCTATCCTGCAATCTTGATGTTTTCTTTATTCCAGCTTGTCAAAGACGGGATAAGGACTTGCTATATCTTTTACTGTACCCAGTGCCTTGAGGAAAACTCCTATGAAAAGTAGGTCTTTTCCCTGAGGAAGATTTTATGAATTACTGTAAGACCAATGTGCAGTGTGCGCTGGTGAAGTGAGCACAGCACTCTAAATGCGGGGAGCACAGCAGCAGAGTATTCAGATGGGCAGATTCGCTGTGGTGGAGAATTGGGGCGCGAGAGCCAGGCCTGGAGGCAGAACTGTGGAGAGCTGAGTATTCCAGGTGGACAAACAAAAGCCAGAAGCAGCAACATCACAGGTCACATTTCGGGGATGGCCAATGTTGTGGGTACAGGCTTGGTCTATTTTATCTGCTCACTATTTTGGTCCTAAAATAACCTACTTTCTGAAAGTGTTCAGAAGCTAGGGGCTGTGCGTGAGGGTTTAATAAAGAATGCAGCAAGTTTCCACACTGTAAAAGATGTGAAGAAAATCCAGGGAAAAGAATTTCATCTTCTCATGAAAGAAGAGCTCACTGAACTTTTTAGAACAGGGAGTCACCAGATCAAGTCTGCCCAGAAATGGAGAAGAGATTGGGGGAGACCAGTGGTTTAGGCGCCATCACAGGAGAGCAGCAACACAAAACGCAGAACACAAGGCCCCACAAGCGCCAGGCAACATGCTGTCCTCGCTTTTGTCCTCACAGCAGCCCTGTTGAAAGCAAATGCAAGTAGCTGAGTGCCCTGCAGCTGCTGGGGTTCCTGTCCCCGCTTTGTCACAGCCAGCCCCACTGAGGGGCGCTGGTGCCGTGTCTCTAGCCTCGCCGAGGCCTGCTCCATCACGGTTCCTCAGAGCGCTCTGGCCCACTCGCCTTGCCTGGCCTCAGTGCAGGCAGGGATAGTCAAGACCCGGGCTTTTCCCTTTTTGTATCGGGCGCTAGGATCATAAATGCACCAATCAGGTTTGAGACCGCCAGCTGTCATTCAAACCTTGAGTTAATAATGTGGAAAATGGAAGCAAGCTGATTGGTGCTAACAGGGCCAATCAGGTGCTTAGGATGGAAAAGCCGTCTCCCCGAGCTTGCAGGGTGGGTAATAGTGAGGAGATACAAGGCAGAACAAGTGCCAGCATGGCTCTCTCAACACAGGGAGAAGCGCTTAGCAGATGAGCTCCTGGGGTTCAGCCGCCCTCTGGACCTGCATGGACTTGTGGACAGACAGACCCCGTGGCCCGCACAGAGAACTGAGAGCGACACCTGCCTCAGCCCCGCCACTGGCATCGCCAGCAAGGAGCAGCCTCAGCTTCAGCCCAGACCCTCTTGACAGCGTTTGGCTCCTACCACAGCTCACAAAGAGCAGGAACACTGGTCACCTCCTGGTGACCGCCGCTGGCTGTCACTGCTGACGGGACCAGCACTCTGTCCGGCCACCTTTGACTGTTGCCACCAAACCTGCTTCTCCAGCACTGTCTCCTGGGACTGTGAGTCCAGCGCCGCCCAGCGCGGCCTTCAGACTGCTGCTGTGGGCGGCGTGTTTCTTCATTTTGATTTTAAAAAGATCATTTCAGTCCCTCCGTCTGCAGCGTTCTCCCTTCAGAGCTCCCGGGGGATTTATCGGGTCAGGTCTCACTCCCTTGGTCTTTCTTCCCAGCCAGCCGCGGGGTCCACCCCCGCCCCACCCTTGCCCCTGAGCGAGCTCTGTGAGGTCCATGGTGACCCCGCTGTCCTCCGCCCACTGCTCGATGGACAGTGATGCACTCAGCGCCCGCTGATCGCTCGAAACTGTCTTCAGTGGTTAAAAAAAGGGGGGGGGCTCCCCGGTGGCGCAGCGGTTAAGCGCTGCGCTGTGGAGCTGTTGGCAGCGACGACGCGAGTTCGACGCCCGGCCAGGGAGATTCCCACATGGCGCGCAGACCCCTCCTGCCTCGCCCGCTGCTCCCCTCAGCAGTGTGTTTCTGATCTGCCTGTTCTGCTCCCCGCTCTGTCTCTGGTGAACCCTCTCGCCGCCCCACACCTCTGGCCTGTACCCCAGCTTGTATGTGTAAATAAAAAATAAATCTTTAAAAAAAAAAGGGGGGGGCGGGGAGGATAGATTAAGACCCGAGGCCCGGGCTTCAGTGGCTCCGACCCAGCTGGGAAACGAGGCCGATGGGCTCGTGAAGCCGCGGAAAGGGCGTCTCGGACTCGCGCGTTCGCCGCTCCTGGGCTCTGACGCGCCGCCTGTCCGCCTCGGCGCGCACGTCCAGCCCCGCGGGAAGCCGGGCAGCCCCTCTCTGCTCCGCGAGCCCGGGCGTCCCGCGGTCTCAGCGGGACGGGGCGGGCCCCGAGGGTGGGCGAGGAGGCCTCGGCCCGGCGCAGGCCCGGGAGGCCTGGGGAGCGCGGCCGTCGGCGGGGCGCGGCTGGGTCACTGCGCGTGCTCTGTGTCCGCTGCGTCCTCCGAGGCCACGTCGGGCAGTTCCGCCTTCTCGGACGCCCCGGCCTGGCACCCTGGCGGCTCCCTCACCCCCGGCGGCCTCCGCCCTGGCTCGCGGCAGGCCGTGGTGGACAGAGGTGCGAGGTGCGTCCATCACCGAAAGGTGGTGGGTGCAGAAGGCAAGTTGCGCTCGTGGATCCCCCCAGCGCGGGGCCCAAACGCACCGCGTGCAGCGGCCTGTGGTGCGGACGCAGATGCGGTGCGGCGCGATCTGACGGTCAGGGGAGCCGAGGGGGCAGAGCTTCGCGAGGTTTTTCTTGCTGACAACAAAAGGCATCAGAGCTGCGGGCAGTACCGTCCAGGCAGGAACCAGCCTAGCTCCCGCCTGCGCTTTACTGGTTAGTTTTGGCCTAAATTTTTACCTCTCCCTAAAGAGTTGCTGATTTATTTTTCTAAGGTAACTAATGAGATTAAGGATGTAAAAAACACCAAAGGCTATCTTGCCAGGCTTTTATGAATGCTTAACTAGCTTAATAATGCCAGCCCCGCCGCAGACGGCAGACACCAGGCTTCTTTTGGCTCGGGGACTCCCACAGTTGCTTGTGGAGGCTGAATCATGGCTCCAGAACAATCCCTCCGTGGGGAGGACACCGCTTGACTACGGACAATCAAGACTGGCTTGCTGCAGAATAGGCAGCTCAAAGGCGCCGGGGGTGGATGAAAGCCAGCTCCTCTCCCAGCATGCCTCTCTCGCTGAGCCTCTCTGACGTCTCCAGGGTCGCACAGTCAGTCGTGGGGGCATTTTAAATACCCAGAGTAAAAACTATTTCAGCGCATGCATTTTGCAGCTCCCAGTCACTGTTCTAAGTTGCATACGACACCATTCATCTTGCTAATTTTAATATTTTCTTAAAGATTTATTTATTTATGCACACAAGAGCTGAGGTGTAGGCCAAGGTTGAAGCGTTGGTGAGAGTGGGGAGCAGAACGGGAGGATTGACTGAAACACACTGCTGAGGGGAGCAGCGGGGAGACAGGAGGGGTCTGCTGCGCCCTGTGGAAGCTCCCTGGCTGGGGCTCAAACTCGTGCTGCAGTGGCTGCGGACAGCTCCATAGTGCTGAGATTTAACCCCTTGCACCACCAGTGAGTCCCTAATTTTAATATTTTTAAAAGTGATCGAGGTGGATGGACAGCCTAATAGCACAGAGAGACACAGACCCTCAGACAGTGAGTGGTGTGGTGATGGTGTCAACCCAACAGTCTGAAGTGAGACATCCTTCCTGGAGGTCTTTACCTACAGCTCAAAAGCAGGGTCTGCACTGTGACCTCATCTACAGTAATCGCACAGCGGGACAAGTGCCTTCGGTCTACTTAAACTTAAATTGATTAGTAATAAAAAAATGTAAAAGTTCTCAGTCCCACTAACCACATAGCAGGTGTTTAAGGTGATTGCAGAAAGTTCTATTTCACTGTCCTAATCTAAAATCATGCACAAGGAAAACACATTTCCCCCAATTTTCCATTTAAAAACTCTTAGTTCTCCACATTGTCCAGATTTAACCTAAATACAGTAGAATTATTTGGAAGTAGCATGGAATTTAGATGACAATTTTACAATTTTAGCCAGACACGTGATGTTTGAGGAGGTTCCCAACTAGGGCACTGGCAGGTTATGCCTAAGGGATATGATATGCGGCCACCGCAATCTTAATGGGAATATTAAAAATCTGAAAACAACATATTTCATAAGGGCCACCCATGGATTAAACATAAAATCAGATTCTAGTTAATTAACAGCAATACCTGTTTTGAGGCTGTCCGAAGCGAAGACACATAAGTCACGCAAACATACGTGCCGTGACAACACGCGAGTGACGTCACCTCTCCAAAGCATCAATTTCCCAGATCCCTCATGGTATAAAGATGCGTTATTCCCATATTTTCCATTTTTATCAATTATAACTTTTTTAAAATGACAAACAGTGGTAGTTCTGGGGGGTTTTTTGTTTGTTTATTGTTTGCTTTATAGAGACATGCAAAATTATTATTGTGGAGAAATTCTGTCACAATAGCATGTTTGAGGGGAGAATTTAAATTAGGTCTTTCTGCACTTGACTTTCCCGATTCAGATTTACAGAGTGGCTCTTCCACTAGGTCTCCCATCATTTATGAGATGGTGCCTCCCCCAGGGAGACCAGCGTTTCTCAAGAGGTATTATCAAGCCATGGGATGAGTTTTCCATTTTCATGACTGGTCATGCTATAATGTGTTTGTAGAAGAGATAGTGAAATTGAAATTGGACCAGTCCTATCTCTCCATGCCAGCCGAGAGCTAGCAGGCCAGAAAAATGTGGTGTGTAGCTCTCACTTTTTAAAAATGAAGAGTGAAGGTATCTCTAAGAGAATTTGTCTTAACTTCCTGGGGAGCAAGACCCTACCCCATATCTGCCTCTGTTAGAAAGGCCAGACCCTGGCGCCTGACATCTTGACTTCCACAAAACTTTCTTGCCTCGGCCCCCGCCGCGCACCCGAGCTTCCGCAGACCTCTGTGCCCCACATCTCTGCCTCCCGTCATTCCTCAAGCTGCACTATGTGCCATTTCCACCTCCAGTTCTGCTCTGCCTGCTGAATTTCTGCAATATCAGTCTCCAATAGCGTTATCGCTAACGGATCCATTCAATAAATTATCACCAACTGCAATAAAGTAAGTGTTCCTTAGTGAAGCCAGACTTAGCCCTGTATCATAGATTAACCACCAATCACTGATCCTCAAACATGATTTATTAAAGAAGAGTTCTGTGCCATGCACTGCACTGCACCTACATTCAGTCATAAATAACAGGAATAGAGACGGCAAAAATCAAACGATGATTTAAAACCTAAGGGACCCTGCTTCTCACTCGCAAATAGGACTCCAGAGCAAGGCTGGTGCTGTGGAGCGAAGATCTGAGGCTTTAGCTCCATCCCCCTCTCTGCTCTGCTCTCCTGAGCTTGGGACTCTGGGGTTCGTGGCAACGAGACTCTGCTCCCCCCTCCAAGTACTTCTTCCAAGTTCCTGGCAAGAAGATGGGAAGAGGGAGGCGACATCCAGGAGGTGGACTAAAGACCACGGGCAAAACCCTTCTCTGTAGCAGCAATGAGAATATTGACACACATGGTAAATCAGCTTTATCAGAACTCTGTAAATTAAACAAAAGTTTGCAACAATCCAAGTAGCGTTTATTCAAAGAAATGACAGAGATTCGGGCCTCCCTGATGGCACAACAGGCTAAGCACTGCTCCTGGCGGAGGAGCTTCCCACAGGGCGCAGCAGACCCCTCCCATCCCCCCGCTGCCCCCTCAGCACTGGATTTCAGGGGATCCGCCTGTTCAGCTCCCCACTCTGTGTCTGGGGAACTCTCTCACGGACCCATACCCCTGGCCTGCACCCCAGCATGTACGCATAAATAAAATCTTTGAAAAAAAAGAAAAAAAGAAATGACAACTTGTGTAAAATCAGTGAGGTTTCTGCTGTGTGGACTTGCCCTGCGCCCACCGCCTCACGACCTGCTGAAGCCTTGGAAAGGGCCACCGTGTGACTTCAGGAGGGGAAATGGGCTTCAGTGCTTTCATGTTTATATTAATGATTTAATTGGCTGTTTTGCTCATTGCTCCATATGTGAAGGTAAGAGGTGACCTCAGGCGCTGAGTGCACATCGCCGGGGGTCGCCGCCGCACTGGGCGCTGTGGGCTCCGCGGACCTGAGTCACGGAGTAACATGCATTTGAGATTGCGCCATAGTTTTTCATGGCTTGTTAGTACATCCCTATTTAATTGTGAGATTCCATTACTATTTATTATTTATTTGCATTTTCTAATTTAAAGCACTGCAGTGATATGAGTCATTTTAAATGAGGCTTAAAGGACATAACATCATTCTTTAAATTCCCTTATGAGGGGCCATTTTGTTGCCTTTCACCACTTTGGTGAATTTTTGGTAAGTAATGCTCAAATCTCAGGGTCCAAAATCAAGAAATAGTTCACCAAACTGGCACCTATTGAATGAGAAACAAAGCGACCGTACTAGCACCTCGCTCAAAAATGTAGGCTCTGTGGTTCATTTTCTAGTTCTTTGAGATGGGAGATTAGATTGTTTCTTTGAGTTGTTTCTTGTTTCTTGATTTGAGCCTGTATTGCCAAATATTTCCCTCTTATTACTGCTTTTGCTGTGTTCCAGACATTCTGGAAAGTGTCTTCTTTGTCATTCATTTCTTGGTATTTTTTAATTTCTTCTTTGATCTCCTCATTAGTCCAGCGGTCTTCCAGCAGTGTGGGTTTCAATCTCCATGAAGTAAGAGGGTTCCTTTTTTACTTTTCATGGTTTATTTCTAATTTGATGGCTTTGTGATTGGGGAAGATAGTAGGTATGATTTTGATCTTAGCATACCTGTTGAGGTTTGTGTTGTGACCTAGTATGTGGCCAATCCTGGAGCATGATCCGTGTGCACTTGAGAAAAATGTGTATTCAGATTTTGGGGGGTGTAGTGCCCTGTATATATCAGTTAAGCCCATGTGGTCTAGGTCCTTATTTAGAGCTTTAGTGTCCTTGTTTGTTTTTTGTCTCGTTGATCTGTCCATTGGTGAGAGTGGGGTATTGAAGTTTCCTACTATATATGTATTTTCTTAAAACTGGACTGCTACATGCAAAAAAAATGAAGGTAGACTACTACCTCACACCATGTACAAAAACCAACTCAAAATGGATAAAAGACCTGGATGTAAGACTTGAAACCATAAAATTTATAGAAGAAAATATAGGCAAAACTCTACATGACATACATCTCAGCAAAATCTTTAAAGACACACCCCTCAAAGTGAAGGAAGTAAAGGAAAAGATAAACAGCTGGGATTACATCAAACTAAAAAGCTTCTGTACAGCAAAAGAGACAATAACCAAAACAAACAGAAACCCGACTAATTGGGAGAAAGCCTTTGCACACAATATAACTGGTAAAGGACTGATAACAAAAATCTACAAGGAGTTCACACAAATCAACAACAACAAAATCAACAATCCAGTCAAAAAATGGGCAGAAGAGCTAAAAAGACACTACTCCAAAGAAGAAAAGTAAATGGCCAACAGTTACATGAAAAAAATGTTCAACATCACTCATAATCAAGAAAATGCAAATCAAAACCACAATGAGATACCGCCTCACACCCGTGAGAATGGCAAACATTAAAAAAACAGGCGACAACAAATGCTGGCGAGAATGTGGAGAAAAGGAAACTCTCCTACGCTGCTGGCGGGAATGCAGACTGGTCCATCCACTATGGAAAGCTGTATGGCGATTCCTCAAACTGCTAAACATGGAGCTTCCATATGACCCAGTAATACCACTTCTAGGAATCCACCCTAAGGACACAAAAACACTAATCCAAAAGGATACATGCACCCGTATGTTCATTGCAGCACTGTTTACAATAGCTAAGGCATGGAAACAACCCAGATGCCCAAAGATAGATGACTGGATCAAGAAGATGTGGGACATACACACAATGGAATACTAGTCAGCATTCAAAAATGTTAAACACATGCAGTTCGCTGCGACATGGATGGAGCTAGAAGGGATCATGCTCAGCGAAACAAGCCAGAAAGAACGAGAACAATATCGAATGGTTTCACTCATAGCAGGAATAGAGGGGAACCAAATAAGAGCAAAGGAGGGGGAGGAGAAGGGCTCAAAAGGGGGGAGAAAAGCGCACAAGGGTCTATGGTGACAGCTCACGGGTGAATTGGTGGTGTGTAACCTACAGGGGATACACAATAATGTAAAAGGCATAAATAATAATAATAATAAATATTTTTTTAAATGTTGGCACTGGCGTGATGTCCTCTGAAACTGGGGGCAGAGGGAAAGATGGAGACCAGTGAATGCCCTGGCACCTTTGCTGTAAGATGCTCACGCCTCTTAGATCCTTCCAGAATCCTCATAAACGCTCATAACTGCAAGGAAAAATGCCTCAGCGGGAGGCGGCGCCTGTGGG
>PVIJ01008573.1:33051-73242 GCA_004024925.1 Scalopus aquaticus
GGTGTAGATTTCGGGGGGGGGGAGATTTCCCCAGGGCGCAGACCTCTCCTGCCTGCCCGATGCTCCCCTCAGCAGTGTGTTTCCGTCAATCTGCCTGTTCTGCTCTGTCTCTGGTTAACCCTCTCGGCGCCCCACGCCTCTGGCCTGTACCCCAGCTTGTATGCATAAATAAATAAATCTTAAATAAATAAAAGAAAGGACAAAGAAGAAGTCTCTGTGGATGGGGTGAGCCTCGTCCTGCCCTGGGCCGAGGCCCCCCTGCAGGGAACACCTCCACACCGACGTCCCCGTGCTGTACATTCTGTCACCTGCGTCCTTTCTTGGCATACATGCCTCTATATTTACTTTAACCTGTGGCAGTTTTATCCTTTTTTCTCCTACTTTGCATTAATGTTCTTGTTCCTTTAGTTCATCCTACCTCAAAGATGCTAGGGAGTTTTCTGCATTTGTCTTCCTGTCTGGGTGAAAGCCACGTCGAGTGTCCCGGGAGGCTCAAAATGCCATTCTCTCTCTGGTATTCCCTGGAAGACTTTGCTGTTAGAACAGGCGAGCCCGAGCCCGAGCGGCCGCCGACCAGCGCAGTGCGGGGCCGCTGCGGAGCGCGGTGGGCGCAGCCGGCTTCCCTCCTCAGGTTCTCCTGCGGGTGACGGACTCATCCCGCGCCTTCCCGGGGTTCACAGACGCTCAGCAGCGCAGTCTCGGATGACCGCCCCTCCCGAGCTACTGACGCCGGGCAGCCGCTCCCAGCACGCCCCGGCCGCACTGCCCCCCGGCCCGCCCCCACTGCGGGAGCCGCTGTGCTCACCGCCCGCGCAAAGGCCCGGCGCTTTCTCCCGAGACAGAAGACGGGCTGGAAACACAGCACGGAGGAGAGAGAAGCAGCCTGATTGCCGCAATAATCAGCCCAAGGAAATTACGGGAACGGCCTTCTCGTGCCAATCTGTCCTCTCTGAGACTCGCGCGGCGGGGCGCGCGCACCCCAGGGTCAGGCCCCAGCTCCGTCGCCCGCGCGTGGGGCCTCCTGCAAATATGAGCACGACGCTAAGGTGGTGTCTCCTGCGTCCTGGGCTCGGCGCATCAGCCAAAGGAGCCCGAGCCGGCGCGCGCCGCGGGGCCCCCGCCTTGCCCGCGAGATGGCCCGTCTCACTCCCCGGCTCCTGCGAACAGAGGCACAGACGCGCCCACGGCTGCTCCGAGATCCGCTGCTCCGCTTCCAGGCGGACTCCGAGATCCAGGCTCGCGGGGTCTCCTCCCTGATCTCCTGCCACGTCCAGCATTTAAATCCAAACCCCTCCGAGCACACACGCACACACACGTGTGCACACACACGCACACAGCGGTGCAGCAGATCTCTCCGGCTCTAAGGACCGGGAGGAGAGACTTTCTGCACCAACACAAAAGCTGACCTGAGGCCCACAGCTTCCCTCGTTTTCTGTGCTTCACGCCAACAAATCCTGCTGCTTCTCACCTCACTCCAGTAGTTTCTTTTCAATCTTCTCTTCCTCCTGATAATTCTTTCTTTCTTTTTAAAAAAATATTTATTTATGCATATAAGAGCTGAGCTGGGGTGTAGGCCAGAGGTGGGGGGGTGAGAGGATTCCCCAGAGACTGAGTGGGGAGCAGAACAGGCGGATCCACTGAAACCCACTGCTGAGGGGGGCAGTGGGGAGACAGGAGAGTTCTGCTGCGCCCTGTGGGAAGCTCCCTGGCTGGGGATCGAACTCAGGCTGCAGGGGCTGCTGATAGCTTCACAGCACTGAGATTTAACCCCTGCGCCCCAAGAGAGACGCCCTGATAATTATTTCTTAAGTGGTGAATTCTCAAGATGCCAAATCTGCCTCAGAGAGTAGGAGGCATCACAACCTGCTTTCCTGGTGTTCAGAGCCACCACCGGGCTGCAGCGCCCGCTTCACCCCCTGGGCAGACCCAGTGGACATTGCTGACCAGTCCTGGGCTCCTGACCCGCCTGCTGGCTGAACACAGCCAGTCTCTATTCTTGCACCTCTTCGGGTTACCTTGGGGCTGAGGCCTGGGGGCGGGGTAAAAACTTGGGGGACTTCAAGGTGTGGAAAGCAAGAGGACCCAAGGTGCGGGGTGGTGGGGTGCTCAGCATGAGGCAGGAGGGGACCAGGGCCCCCTCAGTCTGCTGTGACCCGAGGCTCCCCCACCGGGACGTTGCGTTTCTTCGCGTTTCTTCTCCCAGACTCGGGGCGGCGCAGGCCGCGCAGGTGCGTGAGTAATGCCCACTGTGCGGCTCTGACACTCAGCCCGGACCCAACGGGGGAGCACCCGGGCTGCATCTCTCCTGCGACGAGGCAGCAGCAGCAGCACTGGAGACAGTGGGGCGAGACGGTAACGCCCGCCGGGGTGGCCCTGCCTGTGTCTGCAGGTCCGGAGGTGGGGCGGACACCTCTCCGGCAGCAACACAGGGAGCTCTGGCTGCTCCCCGGCCGCTGGAGCCTTTGACGAGGAAGCCGGGGGCCAGAGCAGCCCACCCACTGGCTCTCCCCAAGCGGAAGGCTGCGGGCGCCGCTGCGTGTGAGAGAAAGCCCCTCCTCAAAGGAAGATCAGCTCATGCTCCTCGACCGTGAGCCCAGAAGACGCGCCATCAGTCACCGAAAGCTTTCGCTGTCTCTCAAGGTCTAGCGCTTCCTCGCTCACCCATGAAGCCGCCATACACCTGCATTTCACACACCGGCGAGGTGGTTGTCCGTCTCTAAAAAGGAGACTTAATGTCCTTTCAAACGCCCTCTCCCACCTCTGGACATTTCCCTTCCCAGACAAGATACGACTCTTTTTGCTCTGAGACATTTTCTTTTTTGCTCTTAAAATCTACAGACACTTTTCTTCTTAAGAGTGAAAGCAACAAGCACGGAGAGGACTAATGCAGACGACAAGCCTCTAAGGGCGGCTCGGGGTGCGGTCCGCCAGGAGGTGCTGAGTGAGCGCTCAGCGGCAGCGCGCCGGTGCCAGAGCCGTCCTGGGGAAGTCACAACGTGCCAGACCGGAGGAGCGGCCTCCCCACGAGCTCTGAGAAGGCACAGGCTGCTCGGGAACAGCATGGGAGGAGCGTCTTCAAGACGGGCCCTGAGTAATAGGGTGAGGCCGGAGGGGAAGGCCCTCAGGGAGCTGGTGATGCTTCCGGTACTTCAGGAAAACACCTGCTGAGCTCCCAGAAGTGTGCGTGCCCCGTGTGGGGTGGCCCATAATAGCTGAGTTGGAAGCACGGACATCAGGCCCTGCAGGACAGAGCCGGGCCTTCGGGCAGGCCCCCCAGCATTTCAGGGGTGGGCATTCCCCATGCAGACCCCGAAAGCAGGCCCGGCTCCGCCCTGCCGCCCCCACAGTACGGCGGCTGCTGCTTACCACTCTGGTCACAGAATCAGTAAGTAAATTTGAATTTTATTTAGAAATTCGAAACCTGACTCATGGATGATGAGTTAGGTGGTGGCTTTGTGAACTGTCTACTCTGTCTTCCGTGAGATTCAAAGATACATCGGGTTTGATCCTACTAGAAGCTGCCATCGCAGCAGTCTTGACGGGGGAGTTTCTGCCCCTGCCGGGGAAAGCCTCGCGCAGCAGGGCCTCTGGGGCAGAATGCTTCAGGCTCTGATGCCCCCAGGCCCGGGTCAGACAGGAGACCCTCTGCCCAAACCAGGAGCAGCATTTCAAGCCAGTGAAGCAACACCAACAGACGTATCATCAGTCCCCACGAGCCACTGCTGTGTTTTCCTTTTTATTTCGCCCTTCTCCTTTTTTGCTTTACAATTTCATCACTGATTTTGTGGACTGGGAAAAATGTAGAATGTAAAGACCTCACTGAAAAACCGAAAGAAACAAGTGAAGCTAAAGAGCTTTTGCACAGAACTTATCCTTGAAAGTCACCCTACGGAATGGGAGAACACATCTGCACACCCCACTTCTGAGAAGGGACTGGCATCCAGGATCTACAAAGCTCGTAGAGCTTAACGCCAGGAAAACTAAAACCCAATTAAAAGTGGGCGGAGGCGCTGACGAGGCTCGTCTCCAAGACACGCAGGCGCCCCCGCGCAGGGAAAGCCTCCAAGGCACTCACGGGCGTGCAAACCACACCGCAGTGAGATCCCGCCTCACGCCGGTGGGGCTGGCCGGACCCAGGCGACCAGCAGCAGCAGGTGTGGGCGAGGCGTGGGGGAAGCGGGCAGACTCCCCGGCCCCCGCGAAACGGCGCCGAGGCTCTTCAAACCTTTGCACCGGACCTGCCGTAGCGCCGGCAAGTCCCCGGCAGCGCCCGTCCAGCGGAAACCAGCCAGTGACTCGCAGGGCCGGCCGCGCGCGCGTCCCCACCAAGCACCGCGTCCAGTGAGCGGCACGGACGCAGCGCAGAGGACGCCACACAGACACGGCGGGATTCGATTCCGTTCAGAAGGTCTTAACAAAAGCCAAAACACATGAAATCTTGCCATTAGCTACGACAGCGATGGAAACGCGGCACGGTCTCGCGCAGTGCCACTCAGGACGCCAGCAGAGGGAGGACAGACGGCGCGGCGGAGCGGGGCCTCCCGAGGGGCCGGGCTGGCGGCCGACGGGGCTGCAGGCGCAGAAGGCGGGCTGGGCCCCTCTGGCCTCCGGGGCCACCGCCTGTGTGCGGCCTTGCCTGCGCCGACGCAGAAGGGCTCGGAGCACGGGCGGGCCGGGGTCTGAGCGGACCCGGAGCGGGGGTGCGCATGTGCAGGTGCGCGCCTGGGCCTGGGGCCGGGACGTAGCGCGGCGCCTCGGAGACGGAGGACGGCTGCGGAGGACCGGCGGGTGGCTGCAGGAGAGGCGAGTCCACGAGAGAACGCCGGAGAGCGCCCCGAGAAAGAGGTAAAGATTCGTGGGGGTTGGGGGGCCCCGCTGCCCGCGCCTCCCAGCGCCCCGCCCTGCCCGGGCCTGCCTCCCGCCCGCGCGCTGTGGGCCTGGGGCCCTGAGATCGTTCAAGCCTGAAAACCCACCGAGGGCTGCGGGTCCCCTTTCTCCTTCCCGAGTGGACAGTGGATCTGCCCGGTGCCTGCTGGCACAGAGGGACTGATGGACAGTGTGGGGAACTGTGGGTGTCGGGTGGGGGTGCCTGAGGGGCGAGTCTGTACCCCCATGTCCTATCCGGTGCTGTCAACCAATGTCACCCCAATTAAAAATGATACAACTGGACCATCCTGGGAGCGCAGGAGTTAAGTCTCAGCACTATGAAGCAGTCTGCAGCCACTGCAGTGTGAGTTCGATCCCCGGCCAGGGAGCTTCCCACAGGGCGCAGCAGACCCCTCCTGTCTCCCCGCTGCCCCCTCAGCAGTGGATATCAGGGGATCCGCCTGTTCTGCTCCCCACTCTCCCTCTGGGGCATCCTCTCACCACCCGCACCTCTGCCCTACACCCCAGCTCTTGTATGCATAAATAAATAAATATTATTAAAAATTATACAACTTAAAAATCAATAAATCCTTATTTTCTCATGTCCATGATCACCTTTCAGGTGAAGCTTAACCCAGCGAGCGTGCGACGCCGACCCAGGAAGACACGGATGTGAGTGAGAAGCGGGGTCCTCGCATGTTCTTGCCTGTCACACGGGTTTCATTCTTCGGGTATCCTGTTTTTCCCTTTATCAGTGTAATCCATAAAGACTTATTTATGCAACTGAACATCCATTAAACAGTATGCAATATTAAGGCATTTCATTCACGTTAGCAATAGGTCTTTACAGATTCATTTCAAGGAAAGAGGTAAGCCAGATGGCCCTAACATTTGAGGGGAAATTTGTTAGGTTTTGTTCTATCGTCTCCGGCACCTCGGTGCGGCCCAGCTCACGCTTTCCTCTGAAACGTCAGCTTCTCTCTGTGAAGAGCCTTTGGGCTGAGGCCTTCGAGAGACTGCTACGGGGGTGACGTGGAAGTGAGATGAGAGCTGCCTTTTTCTTATTTGCTAGAACATTTTAAGTTTTTGTCATTATTTCTCTGATTTTAGAATCTCTTGTGCAGTTTGCTCTCATCCAAAAACAGACAAGTTAGGAAAGGAAAATTAACAGGCACCAGATGAGGACTCGGTAATGACGCACTGCTCAGGGGCAAGATTAGGAGCCTATAATTTACGGCAATCACTGCTGAAGCGGCCTCTTCCGCGAAGGGCACGGAGAGGCAGCGTTTGTGCTGACAGGACCTTTCCCAGCCTTCGTTCGCTGTGCTCCACAAACAGCACATTTTCTGCTACAAATGTGTCTTGCCTATTAAAATAGTGTATTTGGCCAAGAATTAGCCATTCCTGTGGAACTAGAAGGCCCAGAGGGAGAGCCAGGCACCACAGGGTTAGAACGGCAGTGCTACAAACACACTTGTCGGGGAGTCTTAGGCTTCTCCAACCAGAGGTGACCCCGAAAAACTGGTGGATTCTACCTTCATCAACACCACACCTGATTCACTTTGTGCGAGATCGACCTTCCGACCTCTGCTGTGACATGTTTCTTTGATTCCCAATTCTGCAGGATGAAGAGCTATTGTTAAAAGCTCTAGGGAGCTGATTTAAACTGACTCAGTCTCCGGGAGGCCAGGCCGCAGACATGCACAGAAGGCCCACACATTAGTTTATAACGACGAGAAAATAGACAATTTCCTAGTGGCCAGCGCATCTCCGACCTGGAGGCAGGCTCACAGGACAGGCCTGAGAGTGTCATCTACAGCACACGTGACCAGTAACAGGCGGCTTGGAGACGAGAGACCTCAGCCGAAACCGCGGAGGGACATTGGACACCCCGAGGAAGCAGTGCTGGCCGGAGGCACGCTGGCCGGTGTGTCAGCTGACCGGTGCTGGTCTTAGCGCTCACGATTAGACGAGTGTCCACTGGCATCTGCAAAGAAACTAAGCAAAAAAGATTCCTAAATTTCATGGACCTCGGTAAAAATTATTTTTTAAATTTTTTTTTTAAGATTTATTTATTTACGCATACAAGCCAGGGTACAGACCAGAGGCGTGGGGCGGCGAGAGGGTTCACCAGAGACAGAGTGGGGAGCAGGGCAGGCAGAGCGACAGAGACACACTGCTGAGGGGGCAGCGGGCGAGGCAGGAGAGGTCTGCCGCGCCATGTGGGAATCTCCCCGGCCGGGCGTCGAACTCGCATCGCCGCTGCCGACAGCTCCACAGCGCAGCGCCCAACCGCTGCACCACCAGGGAGGCCCTTGGTAAAAATTAAAACCCCAAAATATGACGTTCTTTTTTTCCCTGCTGCCCCAACACCTGTGCCACCACGTGCGACATCCGGTCTGGGAAGTCTGGCGGTGACAGCGCCACACGCTTTCCCCTGAGTGCGTGGCCTCTGTGTCCTGCGGCGCTGCCCCAACAGCGCTGGCCCCGAGGGGTAAATGACTGGGCTGGACACCCAGGGAACCATAAAAACAGACTGGGCCTGGCTCATGGACACGCTGACCCCCTCCTCACCGACCCGAAGCAACATCTGACCGTGCACTGCCCCCTTGGGTCATCTGGATGTCCAGCAGTCCCCACTGTGCCCAGCGTCATGCATTGCCCGTGAGAGCAGATCGCCAAGGTCAAGGGTCTCCAGCCCCTTTTCAAAAGGTCTGGATGAGGGGCCTCCCTGGTGGCGCAGCGGTTGAGCGCTGCGCCGTGGAGCTGTCGGCAGTGGCGACGCGAGTTCGACGCCCGGCCAGGGAGAGTCCCACATGGCGCGCAGACCTCTCCTGCCTCGCCCGCTGCTCCCGCTGCTCCAACCCGCGCGTCTCTTCTCCCTTCGCCCCCGGCCCTGGCGCTCACCCCAGGAGACCCCGTAGGCGCGAGGTCCCCGGCCGGCTGCGCGGGTGGCGGAAGCTGGGCTCTCCCCCGTGCGGTCTCAGGACTGGCGTCGGTCAACGGCTCGTCCGCGGCCTGGCGAGGACCGGGGGCAGCAGAGGCCATAGCGGCCAGGCCCGGAGCCCGGCCCTCAGGAAGGCGTGAGGGGCTACCCCGGGGGCTGGGGATGGAGCGGTTCCCACAGCAGCCACAGCCGGGCAGGGTGCCAAGGCGGGCCCCTGGGCCCCTCACGCCCGAACCGAGAGGCCTGGCCCCGAGCCCGGGAACGCTCCGATCGGCAGCTCGCCGCGCAGTGCCGAGAACGCGCTGGATCGCGGGCCGCAGCGTGCGCGCCTTCCTGACAGCGCCCCCGGCTTTCCGAACAATCCACTGAACAGGTTTACGTAAACGCCCCACAGCAAAACGAAGAAGAACGGACTTTCGCCTCCTGAATAAAATCCAGATCACAGGGACCCTGATTCACCGCGATGCCCGCTGGGCCGAGCCTGGCACGGAGCCCCAGACGGCACTCGAGGCTGTTCCTCTTACACAGAGAGCGCTAAGGGGCCCCTGGGCGCTTCTCGGCACCCACGTCACCATCTTTAAGTGTCATCTTGCCTTGACCTTCTGCCCCCCGGAAGCGGCAGTGATGCGCCGGCATTGAGGGTGCGGCGGGGCTGAGGCAGATCAGATGATCCCTCAGGACATAGCGCCTTCCCGCTCTTAAAAATATAAAATGCATCAAATCCTGCCCAAATGCGTGACGGTGACCCTGTGGCAGAGAGGGGCCGGCGGGCTGGACAGCGCGGCCCGGGCTCCCCCGGCTCCGCCGCCCGCTCCCCGGAGGCTCCGAGTCAGCGCAGCGGCACCCGCGCCCTCCTGGTCCGTCAGAATGGTCGTTGTCGCGGAAGAGAGAACAGTAATGTGAGACCAGCTTTTCACAGAAACTCGAAGATTCTTCAGAGTCGCGTCCGCTGAATTCCCACGTTCAGACTCGGAGCCCGCGGCGCCCACGTGGTGGAAACCGGATCGAGCCCGAGGCGAGGACGGGCCTGCGCTGGAGCGGCGTGGTCCGCGCGTGGGGTTCCAGCGGTGTGGTTTCTTTTCAATTTCTACCTAAACTCAAGCCAAGTTAATGCATTGCTCTTGGGAAGGATTTTCCTCCCCAAGTTTGAATCCTACGTCAGAGTCGCCATTTGAGCCCCGTTCCCGCCCGCAGGGCTCACGCGCCCAGGAGGGCGTCCGGGAGGCGGGAGTCCTCATCGCCACAAGCCCAGGCCCTGGCAAGCTCCAAGGATGCCCCCCAGTGCTGGCGCCCGCGGGAGATGCGGACAGCGCGCTTTCCGCTCACGCGACCGTTCAATGTTTAAATACACTGAGCAGAGAAAGCAGAGGGAGGCCCACTGGGAACTCCGCAATAGGGGGGTCCCCTGCGCCCCCAGGCCACGCCAGGAGGCTCACGGGGACTCGGAAAATGCCCAAACACCTGTCATCCCGCTGCCACTCGGAGGCCGCCGTCGCCCCTCTGGTCTAACGGGACCTTC
The DNA here is from genome assembly GCA_004024925.1 of Scalopus aquaticus. Lineage (NCBI taxonomy): Eukaryota > Metazoa > Chordata > Mammalia > Eulipotyphla > Talpidae > Scalopus > Scalopus aquaticus. The sequence goes on from PVIJ01008573.1 coordinate 42,384, forward strand.
CCTGCTCCCCTCGGTAACGGCCCAGCGCTCGCTGCCCTGCGCCAGGCCGTGCGTTTGCTCTTGGTGAACGAGACCGCGGGTGGGGTGGGCGGTGCCAACAGCAGCATTCACCGGAGCCCGTTTCCGCGCGTTTGACCTCATTAAGAGAAAAAGGAAGAGCACGGGAGCTTATCCGCGGACGTCTGTTTTCTGGAATGACTCACTTGGCCCCCGGAGCCCACGCCTTCGAGGGCGAGGCCTCTCCGATGCTTGAACCCCGGCTCTGAGCTGCGGGGAGCGAAGGGAGCGAGGCAGCATCCCCGCCGGCTGGCCCGATCTCCCCCGGCCCATCTCCCCGGCCTCTCCTCGCAGGCTCCAGGCTAGAACCGAAGCCGCTCCCCGCGCTCCGCCCCTGTGCTCGGCACAGAGCACTGCTGCGTGTCCTTCCAGAATGCGCGGGGTGGGGGGGGGGCCTCCTTCCGGCTTGCAGACCGCCCCCCTTGGCCGGCTGGGCTCCATGGCAACCCGCTTTGCGTCTCACCAGCCCGGGGCCGGTCCTCCCGTCGCTGTGGTGAGCCGGTGGGGACCCAGGAGCAGGCAGGAAATGCACCTAGGGCGTAAGGAGAAGCCACCAGAACGTGCGGACTTCTGATGGGCAGCTGGGATGAAACACACTGCTCTCCTGGAGAGCGGAAGTGAGAGGGAAGAATTCAGCGCCCCCCTTTTCACAGGCGTATGATTCCCGTGGTTTCGGATCTGTTGCCAGCAGCTGTGTTATCTTGGAAAAATCTCTTCATGTGTCTAAAAACATCTTCCTCACGGTTTGGCTCCACAGATGACCAATCGCGGTGCTTCTAAATCGGTGTGGGTCAAAGACCTGGCGGATCCCGGCGCCAGGCAGCTGCCGCCCAGCCCGCCCGCGCCTTCTCCTCCCTCTTCGGCGCTCCCCGCCTGGAGGCCACTTCTGAGACCTTCCTCCGGCTCAGAAACACACTCGCCTCACCACGACGTCGTTAGCATCATAATCGCTCTCTGCCACCTGGCACAGCCCACAGACAGATTTGGGGGGCCTCTCCAAGTTCTCACTTCAAAAGTCTTTTTTTTAAAGATTTATTTATTTTTGCACACAAGCTGGGGTGTAGACCAGAGGTGTGGGGGTGAGAGGACTCCCCAGAGACAGAGTGGGGAGCAGAACAGGCGGATACACTGAAACACACTGCTGAGGGGAGCAGCGGGGAGACAGGAGGGGTCTGCCGCGCCCTGTGGGAAGCTCCCTGGCTGGGACTCGAACTGGTGCTGCAGTGGCTGCCCACAGCTTCATAGTGCTGCGCTTAACCCGTTGCGCCACCCGGGAGGCCCTCACCTCAAAAGTCTTACTGACACAAATTCACGCTCTGCGGATGGACACAACGCTGACCGAGGTTCCTTATCTGCATCCCGAAGCTGCTGAAGGACAAGATGCCTGTCAGGCCCCGGGCAGGCCCAAGCGCAGCAGAGTAACAAGAGGTTGTGAAGTGAACCGGGAGGGGCGCGTGCCAGTGACCACTCTGTCAAAGAGCCGGCGCCGCCAGGGACCGCAGGCCACTCCCACCGCCAGGCAAAATGGCGGGTCCCTGGCCCCACTGCTTCTGGAATCTTCCAATTGAGGGTGAGAGTAAGAACAGGGGCGGGGCTCTGCTCTGGGCAACCCCCTACAGGGGCAATGCACCGCTTCTACATAAACATGCTACCACCCTTTAAAACTGTATGTACAGGGCCTCCCTGGTGGCGCAGCAGCTGAGCGCTGCACTGTGGAGCTGTCGGCAGCGACGATGCAAGTTTGTCGCCCAGCCCGGGAGAATCCCACATGGTGCACAGAGCTCTCCTGCCTCGCCCGCTGCTCCCCTCAGCAGTGTGTTTCTGATCTGCCTGTTCTGCTCCCCGCTCTGTCTCTGGTGAACCCTCTCGCCACCCCACGCCTCTGGCCTGCACCCCACCTTGTATGTATAAATAAATAAATCTTTAAAAATAAATAAATAAAACTGTATGTACATATGTCATTTTCAAAGTACAGAAAATTAAGTCTTAAAAGAAACCAGAGAGGAAAAAACACCTTACTTATAAATGGTAATAAGTATATCAATTTTCCCACAGCTATCATGCACATAAAAATAATAGAGTTCAACATTTAAAGTGTTGAGAGAATAAAACCACCAACCTAGAATTCTGTACCCTGAATAATTTACCTTTAAAAGTGTGGAGAAATAAAACTTCCTCATGCAAACAAAATTTAAAGAATTTGTTGCAGTAGATATTCCCTGCAAAAACTGTGTTACTTAGAAAGAAATTTCATATGGCTCAGAAACTTGGTTCTATGTAAAGAAAGCATAGGTAGAATAAAAATTTGTATTTATCTTATTTTTAATCAATTTAACCAATAGCAGTTTGTTCAAGATAGCAACAAAAAAACACTTGATATGTAGCTTAGTTATGTCTTTTGTGCCTGTGTATTTTTTTCAAAGATTTATTTATGCATACAGAACTGGGGTGTAGGCCAGAGGTGTGAGGTGGTGAGAGGACTCCCCAGAGGTAGAGTGGGGAGCAGAACAGGCAGATTGACTGAAATCCACTGCTGAGGGGAGCAGCGGGGACACAGGAGAGGGCTGCTGCGCCCTGTGGGAAGCTCCCTGGCTGGGGATCGAACTCGTTCTGCAGTGGCTGCGACAGCTTCATAGTGCTGAGACTTAACCCCTGCGCCCCCAGGGAGGCCCTGTGCCTGTGTATTTACATATACTTATGTGTAAGTGGAATGAATGACAGTAATGTTAAAAGGACCGGACAGAGGGATCAAGATTATTACTTTTATGAGCTACTCACATAGCCATGAGGTGGCGTGGGGTTATTGGAAAGGTTATTTGCATTAGCTGGACGTATGCATCACATGCGCTCAGAAAACCACTGTAAAAGAGAAGAGAAAAACAAAGAAGTACAACTGATATCTTAAGAAAGGAGAAAAAATGGAATCATACAAATTGCTCAGTTAAAAACCACAGAAGGAAGAAAAATAGATGACAAAAGCTGGAGCCAGTGCCACCAACAAACAGGAATCAGAAGCAAATGTGCTGAGTTAACTCAGCGGCACTGAGCAAGGGCGTTTCCCGAGAATCCGAGAAGACGCCGGAGGGTGGCTTGGAAGAGGCAACTTCCCAAGCCAAGAACCCTTAGCATTTCCCTCGCTCCAGTCTCTCCTTCCTGACTGCCACGCAGGGACGAGGGATGGACGGAGAAAGGAGGCAGCACTGGGGAAGGGATTCTGTTCTTAATCTCTCCCCCATTTTAGTTTGTTTGCCTTAAAAGGTTTCATTGCATTGTCCTCTTATTTTGAAATGCAGCCTCCCTGTTCCTTGGAAGTCCAGGTGACAGTTGACAACTGGGTAGTATCCTTGTTCTTTGTCTTTTTTATCATTAATCATTCAGGATACATTATTATGATACCAATTCATGCATTGTTTACCACGCCTACTAGATATCGATCCCAATAATATTAGTGTTTATTAAATGAATAAAAGAATGAATAAATGAATGAATGGTTAGAAAGACTGTCAAACCTAAAAATGGTCTTGGTATAGTTGAACCACTCAAGACTGCTGAGTTAAACAATGCCAAGTTTATGTTGCTATTTCTCCTGATTCAACATGAACCCGAGAAGCAACATTATCACCCATGATTAACATTTATTGAGTGTCTCTTGGAAGTAGGGATCTATTATCATTGATTTTCTATATACCCTCATACCTGATAGAGTGTCCAGGCTACAGCAGGCATTTAATAAGTGCTTTTGAATTGACAAACTACTTAAATAATCATTCAATGTCACCTCATGAAAATCACAAAAACATAAAAATCCAGATTGGTTAAATGACCAATACTTGTTGAGGAAGATCTAAATATTGTTAATAAATAGCTAAGGTTTCAGTTCTTTTTTGTGATTTAAATAAATGGTCTTAGGTCAGAAAAGAGAGTAAATGCTTCTTGTTTGTCCCAAACTTTAATTTTAGTTTAAAATATCATATTCCCAATTAATATGACTTAACTAATCAAATATACATTAACAATGATCTTGAAACAATACCGTTTGTAGAGTCTAATGACACTTTGTTAGTGGTTTCAGGATTGCTTTTGATACTGGAGCTGGACACGAAAAAATGCAGCATAAGAATCACACACTTCTATAATTCAAACAGTGGTGTAGGCCAATATAAACTCAATAAAAAGGTTTAAAAATAGAAAAAGGAAAATACAAGAATCAACTATTTACCAAAAGACAAATCCAATGTTCACTAAATACATACATAATTTACTTCCTTGGAATATGCCATCCCGCCCCAGCACTGTCCTCAGCAGGAACTGGGAAATCGGGAGACTTTTGCTGGAACAGGCAAACGGGACCCCCCCCTCCGCTGGTGCGCTGGGAAGCTCCCTGGGACCGCTCTCGAGTCTGACCGCGGAGAAACAGCATCTCCCGACTCCATCCTTCTTTTCAGAGTCTGCTGATCCTCTGCCAGACGGGTTTGGGGGACTTCGTGGACGACTTTGCCTTCCAAAGTGGTGGCCACTTATGGTCTCGGGAGGGCGGCGTGCGCGCTACCCGTGAGCTTCGCCAACACGCGAATAGCGGCGACACCCTCCACGAAGCCGGGAAGAGCGCTGGGCTGGCGCCGCTGGCACTGCCCAGATCGGCCGCCCCTCGTCAGAGCTGGCCCAGGGCCGGACGCCAGCAGCGGGAGAGGCGGACTCGCTCTTCAGAGACGCCGAAGCGGCCTCCAGCGCCTCTCCCCGGCAGCCGGCTCCTCTTCCCTGGTGTGTGGCTTGGGCTTCGCGTCGGCGGGCACCGTGAGAACCTTCTAGTATGAGTCTCCGACAGCAGCGGTAGAGACGGGGTCAAAGCATCACCTGCCATCAGCCCGCGCGGGCCGAGGCGGGCTTGGCGCGGCGTCACGGAGCCCGAGCGAGCGGTGCGCAGGGAGTCTCCGAGGGGGCGCCACCGCCTCCGCAGGACGTGGAGCGTGCGCTCTCGGCACCAGGTCAGCCTCCAGCTCCCGAGATGCCGTTCTGAGGCGCTGCCGTTCCTGACGCCATCCCACGTTCGAACTTACCTCCACGTTTCCGCCCTGAGAAGGTCCTGACCGACAGCCGTGGGGGCTGCTGACACCCACCGCTCGCACGCGTCGCCTCGGCCTGGACGCCCTTGGCCTGGATGCCCTTCCGCGCAGAGCCTCACACGGAGCCGCAGGGCAGGGGCGCGGGCTGCGCCTTCGCAGGTCCTGCAGGTGGAAAACAGCAGCTTCCCCGGGGAATTTGTCCTGTCGGTTGCTGAGCTGCCCCCTAAAGGGCGTCTGCGCTGTCACTATCAGCGTCCCTGTCCCTGAGAGCGCTCGGCGGGGACGGGGGTAAACGGGAGGGAGGGTAATTGATAGAGATTTCAGCCTGGCGGTGACTCTCCTCAAATCTTAACTCACGCAGAAGTTTCATTTTTCTAAACTGGGCCTTCTGCGGAGATAGATGAAGACAGATGTGGGTGTGCTGGCGCCGTCTGCCGCTGGCAGCTGTGCGCACCGGCCGGGCGCCTGGTGTGGGAGGCTGGGGGCGGGCGGGGGCAGCGGCTGACTTGGGGCGTGGGGGGCAGCGGCTGGCGCAGCTGCTGCTCCGAGACGCGACTGACCGCGCCCGGCGGTGACCGCTGTTGGAGTTCTGCGCCCGGTTAGTGCGGGTGTGAGAGGCTGGTCGTGGACTCGAATGCGCTCACGTTTCCCCAGCAGGAGCCGCGGCGCACAGGCTCGGCTGGGGAGGGGGCGGGGGGCGCCCGCATGCAGCCCAGAAGATCTGAGCCGCAGCCTTCCCGAGTCCGGTCAGAGGCCTTTAAACATTCAGCGGAGTTTGTTACGTCAAGTAATGTGTGAGCAACAGACAGTAAATGTAACGAAAATGGGGGAATCTTAAAAAGTAAAGGCCACGCGACACCTGCGCTGTCAGGCCGCGGGAGCGAGAGGGATGCGGGAGGCCGTCCCGACGCTGGATAAACATCCCAGCAGAGGAGGGCACCTTGGAAGGTGAGGAAAAGTCTCTTATCTCCCTGTAGACTAAGAAGTACTTGACAACCTCTCTTAGGTTCTCTGTGCTCAGATAAAGAGCGTGTTGGGTGTCCCCTGGAAACCTGCACGGAGTGTTTGCTTCCCCTGATGAGTGCTTGTTCAGGCAGCCCGAGCCCACAGACCAGCAGCTCGCGAGGAGTGTGGGAGCGGGCAGGGCTGGCAGCGCCACGTCGCAAGGCACAGGCCTAGAGGGGGTCGGGAAAGTGGGACAGCTGTGGGTGCTCTGAATTATTATTTTTAATGGCTCAGCTTGGTAAAATCTTAAAACACAGGGGCCCTCCCTGGTGGCTCAGGGGTTAAGTCTCAGCCTAGGAAGCTGTCCGCAGCCACTGCAGCAAGAGTTCGATCCCCGGCCAGGGAGCTTCCCACAGGGCGCAGCAGACCTCTCCTGTCTCCCCGCTGCTCCCCTCAGCAGTGTACTTCAGGGGATCCTCCTGTTCTACTCCCCGCTCTGTCTCTGGGGAGTCCTCTCACCACCCTGCACCTCTGGCCTGCACCCCAGTTCTTGCATGTATTAATAAATATTTAAAAAAAAAAAAGCTAAAATACGTCAGAATGGGAATTAACTAGGGCGGCCAATTCCCTTCAATCCTGCAAATATCCACCCACCACCTAGTAATGAGAACTCAAGGTGAACCACAGGCGGCAGGGGCAGGACACATGGACACGACGGGTAATTTGCGTTCTGGTGCTGAACAGTGATAGGTCAGACACAGAGCACAGAACACATGTTTACTGCACGGCGATATTTTCACTAATGTTACCGAAGTATTTGCCCGCTAGTTTGCATGGACGACAGTAGAAGCGATGTCACTGTGTGGTCTCTGCTTCTTTACCTGTGAAATGAGTGTAACGCTGTCCGAAGTCAGTGTCGTGAACGTCAGTTTTATCCCAAATACACAAGGATGCTTTATAATAGATAAATCAGTCAACGTAATGCATCACATCAATAAAGAAAAGACAAAAACCATATAATAGCAATAGATACCCAGAAATATTTGAGAAGTTTCAGGACTCGTTTATGATTAAAAAAAATATCTAAACAAGATCTGAATAAAAGGAAACTGCCTCAATATAATAAAAGCCAAATATCTCAAACCAAGAGCCAATATAGCACTGGCTGGTAAAGACCTCAAAGCGTTCCCTTAAGGTCAGGAACGAGATGAGGAGGCCATCAATTTATTGACTTAGTTTTATAGGATTCGTGGAGCCGTTAGGCAAAAAAAATGGGAAATAAGGGGAATCCAAGATGGAAATGGAGTGAAACTATCACTATTCACAGATAATCAGATATTATAAATAGAAAATTCTAGAGACTCCATCAAAAAGTCATTAGACACAGACGAATGCAGCAGAGTGGCAAGTACAACATCAACACCCAAAAATTCAAAGCTTTATAGATATATATTCTATATCATATATTCTATATATAAACAATGACCAAGACGCAAAAGAAATTTAGAAAATAGCTCCATTTATTTTTGCTTCCAAAAGAATGAAAAATCTCAGAACTAACCTAATTAAGGAAGTAAAAGGATGACACCGGGAGCGACACAATGTCACCCCAGGACTTCGGCAGAAACACAGGAGGTGGCAGGACAATCTAATCAAATTGACTGTGTCGCCAAAATAATATAAAAATTTAATATAATTTCCATCAAAATACCAGCAATAATATTCAAAAAAACTGAACAAAAAATATTGAAATTCCTATGGAGCCACAAAATGACTTGAACTGCAAAAGCAAAGCTGAGGTAAAAGGAAAGAAATAAACATATCTCAGTACCTGATTTCAAACTTTGCAATAACCCAACAGCATTAAAAACAATATACTATTGGCACGAAAACACATGCCCTAGCCAGTGGGACAGAAGTGAAAGCCCAGAAATAAACCCAGATATACATCAATGCCTAAGCCACGGTAACCCAGCTGTGCCATACAAGGGGAAAGAGGGTCTCTTTAATAAATGGGGGGACAGGGGGGCTCCCTGCGGGCGCAGTGTTTGTCCCAAACCACCATTGCCTGAGTTCAATCCCGGGCCAGGGAGCTTCCCACAGGGCGCAGCAGACCTCTCCTGTCTCCCCGCTGCTCCCCTCAGCAGTGGATTTCAGTGGATCCGCCTGTTCTGCTCCCCACTCTGTGTCTGGGGAGTCCTCTCTCCCCCACATCTCTGGCCTGCACTCCAGCTCTTGTATGCATTAATAAATAAATCTTTTTTAAAAAAATAAATGGTTCTGGGAAAATTGGAGAGTCACACCTAAAAGAATAAAGTTAGATCACTCGCTAATCCCATACACAGAAAAAAATTTCAAATGGATTAAAGATTTAAGATAGGACCTGCAACCATAAAATGTTCAGAAGAAAACACTGGTGACATGCTCTATGACATCAGTGATAAAGATGCTTTTGGTGACTGGACCCTGTGGTATGGGAAATAAAAACAAAATTAAACAATTGGGATTAAAAAGCTTTAATACAAGAAAAGAAAGCATAAGCTTTAAAAAACACCCTATGGAATGGGAGAAAATATTTGTTACTCAATGTGCAAGGGGATCCATTTTAAAAACATAAACAATTTCACAATAACAAACAAACAGCCTAATGAATTCGGGCAGCAGGTAGGCACGGACGGGGTCGCCAGAGGCGCCAGAAGGCCGCCCACACAGAGACCGAGACGCCCGCCCAGACGCACCCGTTGCTCGCTGGGGCGCCATCGCAGCAGCTGGGTCCAGGAGAGCAGACCCCATTGTCCCCAGTGGCACAGGAAGGTCCCCAGCGGAGACGCGCCTCCGCCACCGGTCGGACCTGCCCCCCCAGGCCGGGACCAGGCCTCCCCGCAGCTCAGGGCGACCCGGAACCCGGCAACACGCAGGCTTTCCAGCTGAGGATGCCTGTAGCCCCTCGCTGCTGCCTTCGGGCCACTTTTATCATAACCGGCTTTCAGCTTCGCTTGCTGAGTGTGGGCTGGGCTGTTCCTCCCTGAGAGATGAGCTGGGCCTGTTGGTGCCGGCTGTGCTATCGTGGCAGCCCAAGTGCACCCCAAAACGTGAACCCCTGAGAGAGAAACGTCCCGAGAATGTCACAAGACACTGCACTGAGCTTGTCCCAGCAGTCTCCCTGGCAACCCCGCCACTCTCATCCCCCATATCCACTCCCTCCTGCTCCCCCTTTTACGTGCTTTTCTCACAGTGCTCCTCATTTGGTGACAAGTTATCATTTAAATATTCATGTGTCTGTTGCCTTCTGTCTTCCAACCCCACCACCTCCATTAGAATACAAACCCCCGGGCCTCCCTGGGGCTCAGCACCGTGAAGCTATCAGCAGCCGCTGCAGCAAGAGTTCGATCCCCGGCCAGGGAGCTTCCCACAGGGCACAGCAGACCCCTCCTGTCTCCCGCTGCCCCCTCAGCAGTGTGTTTCGGTGGATCCGCCTGTTCTGCTCCCCACTGTCTCTGGGGAGTCTTCTCACCCCCCCATACCTCTGGCCTGCACCCCGGTTCTTGTGTGCATAAATATATAAATCTTTAAAATAAATATATATAAACTCCAGGAGGACAAAAATCTTTATTTGTTTTGTTCACCTGTGGGTCCCTGTGAGTGGCCACTAACCGGCCACTGATGGGCAGCTGTGACCTATTTGCTATCTGCAGAGCACAGCGGCGCCTTCCCCGGCCCCTGCGGAGAGGCCCCATCCCGAGGCCGCCGCTGACCCGGCCAGTGGTGGGCCCTGCGCGGGTAACTCCGCCTGTGGCCGCACACTTGGCCGACGCAATGTCTCCTGAAGTGTGGTCGCGCTGACCCCTCCCCGTCCCTCGTCAAACTGCCCCCCACTCCAGTCCCACCCTCCGGACCTTGCTCTCGGACCGCTCAGCCCTCACAGCCGTGCGCTTTCCACAACCGGCACGAGAGCTTCTGGCCCCCAGTCGCGCTGCGGCCTGCGCCACACGCTGTGCCCGCCCATGTCACCGATGCACCCCAGGCGCCAAGCGCCCTGCCTGGAAGACAAGTCACCGGTGCCCAGTAAGTGTTCGTCAAATGACTAAGCTGGATTTTACTCAAGGCTGCGATATTTTAGGAGAGCAAAGGCGCGGACCGACCCGCCTCCTGCGTCCTGTTTCTCTCAAAGAGCTGCGGGAAGCTGGGCCTTCTCTCAGCCTCCCTTGCCTTGTCCCGTCTTCTGGTTCGTCTTCACCTTTGTTACCCGCCTAATGTGACTGACTGACTTTACCCAGCCGTCTCCGGACAGCCTACTTGTTCATGCTTGGCCAGCGAACAATCGTGTCGCATTCTCAAAGTATGGTCTCTAGCCGTAGCCTTCAATTCCTGACTAATCCCACTATCTGTCCCATATTACCTTTTAATCCTCAACTTACGGCACTGGTGTCTTTGCTGCCTTATTCAAGTACATCTTGATCAGCAGAAACCACACAGCCTCGGAGCACTAGACGGGTGACGAGTGGTTCTCGCACCCCACCCGGCGCCATCAGCCAACTCAGACATCGGGATCCACTTCAGAGCCTCTGTCTGCAGCAGCAGACGTTGCTGCACTGCTGTGAAGCCGTCCTCCCCGGCCCACGCCCAGGGCTCCTCTCGCAGCAAAAACCGCTAAACCCACAGACGCGAGCACCGGCCAGGCGAGGACAACGTGCTGCTCTCTGGACGCTCATTTGAATCCGCTCCTCGGAGAGGCAGGCCTGGCCCCCAATCTGATCAAGGGCCTGGGACGTCACTGAGGGCTCCAGAATGACCTTTCCATCTGTGAGGGCGGACAGCGAGCCTCCCGGCCGGGCTGCTGGCACAGTGAGGCGGTTCCCAGACAAAAGCCGCCACCGTGGGGTGAAGGGGTTTTCTCGACAACCTTCCAGGGCCGCGTTCACCCAGTTTCATTCCTGCAGAAACACCGGGGCTGTGGCACGGGGCAGCAGGAAGAGGGGATTTGGAGACACAGAGCGGCCGTAAAACCCGAGAGACACGAGATGCTGACTGGAGGGTGAGCGTCTGGAATGGGGCCTGCTGCTTCCTCTGAGGGGTGGGCGGGGGGGCGGGGGTCTGCCTGAGGGGTTCGTGGGGGGCCGGGGGGCAGAATGGCCAGGTCAGGGTGCTCTGCTGACCTGGGACGAGGGAGAGCCCCCAGCGTCTCTGGAGGAGGTGCCCAGACATGCCGAAGAGGGTGAGGCCTCGAGGAGTCGTGGGGGCCGAGCTTCCAGACTCTGTGGAGCAGAGACTCAGACAAAGCCCTCCCAGGGCGTCCACGGAGCGGGGCAGCCAGGCCGGCGCGGGGAGAGGGGCCAGAGCTGGCGGCGGTGACCCAAGAGGGAGCCAGCGCCCCAGCCCCAGGTCCGCATTCTCCGGCCAGGGCCAGCTGCGGCCTCCTCAGCAGCGATGGCGGCCGGGTGGGGGAGGGGCGGGCCACGTGGGCCACAGGGAGAGGTTGGCGCTGGGGCTTAGGGCCCTGGCCGGCCCTAACTCCCTTTGGGGAGCCGCCCGGTCTCCTTGGGGCTCTGACTTGGGTGCGCCGCGCTGTCACTCTGGCAAGAAGAAAGAAAATAAACGAAACACAAAAGAGGCTTCCAGAGTTGTGTTCCCAGAGCTCAGCTGTTTCAACACTTGGAATCTTCCGAGATTCTCTCTTGCCACTTCTCCAGTCCTGTTTGTCTATTTCTGTGCCCAACGTTCCCACTCCCTGGCAGCGGGGAGCGGCCTCCCGGCCCCCAGTGCCAGGCAGTGCCGCTCTGGAAAAATCGCCACCGTGACTCGACAGCTCTCTGAGGTCCTGGAAGCACAGTGATTTGGGGAAAGGGCTTTACTGCCGCTCTAGCTGATGATCGCTCTCAGTCAGGGGGAAATCAATTGGCTCAATAAAGATTTTTGAGCCAAAACCTTGCTGGGATAGCTCAGACCTGACATTAGGGGAACAGCAGCGCGCCGGCGCGGCGGGTGGGCGTCCTCTCCGAGCCGGAGAAGCAGCACCGGGTCCCGCGCGTTCAGCCCAGGTTGCGCCGCCCTGGAATCTTCCTCACTCCTTCTCGTGATATCGCTGCTTCATCACCATTCCGCGCTGAGAGCGGCCGCCCTGAGCTGCGCGGGGCAGGCACGGACGGCGCTCCGTGAGCGGCCGGAGAGCCGCTGCTACTCGGTGCAACCAGCTGAGCAGGGAGAAGGGAAGACTAAACCGGAACCGAGTCAGCGGAACCCGGCTCCCACCAGCGCGGTGATGACAGGCGACCGTGACCCGCAGGGCCCTGCCGAGGCTGCCCTGGAGAGCAGGAGGGCGAGACCCCAGGCTTAGAAAACACCAGTTAAAAGCTCTTCCTTTTATCCTTTTGAGAAATATGCAGTCCAAAGCTTGCTTTCCTATGGCGCGCGCTCTTACAAGGAAACAAAACTCCCAGCCAGCTACGGAATGTGAGCACGTGATGACCGAGACAAGCAGATGAGACCTGGGTGCCGTCCCCCTCCCCAACTGCCCCCTGCACTAGACCGGGTCTGGCGCGCACGCCTTAGCACCCTCTCGAACCCTCCTTCCTGAGCTTTTTTTGGTAAAGTGTCAGTCTTAGCTGCTGCTGACTTGCGGCATTTTCAGGCCCAGAGTGGTCTTTACTGCAACCCTTGACTTCACCTTCTGGCCAAGCGGAAATTTTGCAGAATTGCAATCTCTGCCCGCGCCGCGCCGGCTGGGCCAGCCTTGTTGAATGGCGCCACCTGCTGGCTGAGGGCGCCGCTTCTCTTCCTGCTGGGACTCGTCCTAACGCTTCGCGTTCCCTCAAATCTGTAAAGATTTCATTTTTCTCTTTCTACTTAAAATCACAAGTTGGCTGTATAATCAAATTAAAATTCACCATTTGGAGCTCTGCTAATCAAAATGCGTAAGGTGCTTTGCCCCTGAGGGTGAAATCTCACTCAGGTGAGACCCGAACCCCGTTTCACCGCCGGACCCCAGCGCATTCCGAGGCTCTGCCCTGCTCCTCCAAAGCAGCTCCCGGGGGTCTTCCCCGCACGGCGGTCTCCCGGCCCCACCTCTGGGCCCCTAACTGTGGCTTTTCCTCAGCAAAGGCTGCTGCAGCCACCACAGCCAAATAGAGGGCTGCTTCTCAACAGAAAATGACACTGATTGTCACTAAATATAACAACTGCCTTATGTACATTTCATTGGAACCACAGGCTCAAATTAGGCTGTCAGAATTTCACTATTCCTGACGCCACGAGTCAAGTGACACAATTAGCTCGAGAGGATAAAGAAAAGGCTTGTCAGAACCCCGATTCCCTGAGCCCAGTGCCTGGAGCCTCGCCTGCTTCAATTCAGACCCCTTTCATCCTTGAAGCGCGTGTGCCCGTGTGTGCACGCGTGTGTGTGCGTGAGTGTAACCCAAACCGTCACGCGGTGCAATTAGGACACAATGGGAGTATTTTTATAGGGGCGCAAGTCTCCGTTCCCTCGCACTGTCCTTGCGCAGAGGAGGATTTATCGCTGGCTGCTCCTAGCCCTAGGCAGGGTGGGGGCAGAGAGTGCTGAAGAGGAGTAAAACCGACTTTGGAACTGGGAAGATCAAAGCTGCAGGTCACCGACCCGGCGCCACTAACCGCCCCAGGCCCCGCAGTGCTGTGCTGGACGCCGGGTGGGGCCGGGTCCCAGCGCGGCCGAGCCCCGCACGTCAGACGCGGCCCCCGCGTGTGGGCTGCGGGTCTCCGGCCTGGCGGCCTGCGCGGGGTGCCCCAGCCGGAGGGTGAGCCGGGGCTTCTCGAAGGCTGCGCAGGCCCCCAGCCAGCTGTACGCCTGCGGGTGCGGGGCGGGCCCAGCTCTGCCCGCCGCACAGGGCACTCTCTGTGGGATGAAGACGCCGCTCTGTCCCGGGGGCTGCAGCTCCCCGCGGAGCCGTCGAGGGTCTCGGGACAGAAGCAGCGGCACCGAGACCCAGCGCAGGAAGCGGCTCCGGGGAGCCCAGGCGCGCAGCCCGGCCGCAGGCTTCTGGGCTTCTCTGTGTCTGCTCCGTCTCGTCGCCCCGTTGCGTGGGGGACACATCTGTTGTCCGCTCGCCGTCGCGGACAGCTGGGTTCTGGCCACGCCGAGCCATCAAAGCTAAATCGCCACGAAGGCGCGTGCCCAGACCTGGTGGCTGCGGCCCCGCCTCCCGAGCGAGTGTGCAGGCGCGGGAGCCGCGCCCCAGCCCCAAGGGGGGTTCAAGCCTTCGGGAAACCGCCAGGCTCACCCCAGAGCGACGCAGCACTTTACCGTCAGACCGGACACCTCGGGGCGCTCCACGTCCCCCGGGGGGCCGCTGGAGCCAACTTTGGCCATTCAGGGGCGCGGCCCGCGAGGGTTAATGTTCACGCCCCCACGGGCCACGGAGCCCAGGGTCCTCGGCGGGCGTTTGCAGCGCGAGTTTCCTCCGGCTCTGGGCTCCGCCTCCTGAACGCGCTTCCAGCTGGTGCTGCGACCTGTCGCTTACACCGCGCACGGGGGCCCCAGCTCTGCCTCCACTGCGAAGCTTAGGGTGTCACCCATAGCAGGCAGAGCAGCTTTAAGGCAACCTTCCAGGTAAAATGCACCAACACAGCTTCTGGACTTTTATATCCAAATCCATTTGAGAGGCTTTCACGCCTTCAGTTACCAGCGGAAAATTTTGCTTTTCCTTGAGAAATACATGTTCTCATAAAAGTCCACTCAGATTTAATGAACATGAGTTTAAAATCATTTGGGAGAAGAGCTGAACAACCTCTATATTCCCCAAAACTTGTTTTCTTTAGTAGCATTCCTAAATTCAAGAATTTCTAATACAGATTTTTTTAAAAAGCCTTCTGCCAATATCTATGCTTAGTGTCATGACAGTCGAAACTTTTACTATAGTAACACGCACCCGTCATTACTGCTTTTAGCAATGTCCAAGATTCCCAAAGTTAATTTTACCCAACTATGAAGAAAATAAATAAATTTCATTGACTAAATATTTGAATATGTGTAGCATATAAATGTACTAGACATCCATAAAAACATATATGTATATAAATACATATTTATGTATGTTTGGGTATGTGAGAGAAAGGGAAGTAGAATAAGTTATGTTTCTTTTTAAAATACAAAAATATGTAGGGGCCTCCCTGGTGGTGCAATGGTTTAAGTCAGCTCTATGCAGATATCACCAGCCACTGCTGCACGAGTTCGATCCCCGGCCGGGGAGCTTCCCACAGGGCGCAGCAGACCTCTCCTGTCTCCCGCTGCTCCCCTCAGCAGTGCACTTCAGTGGATCCACCTGTTCTGCTCCCCACTCTATCTCTGGGGGATCCTCTCACCCCCACACCTCTGGTCTATATCTCAGTTCTGGTATGCATAAATAAGTAAATCTTTAAAAAATTATATATATATGTATGTATATGTATCTATCTATATATGTATGTGTATATACATGTATGTATATATGTATATGTATGTATGTATATATATGTATAATGTGTGTATATATATATATATATAAACCCATATATATATATTATATACATAATATATATATGTAAACCCAGGAATGAGACTATGCTTTTGAAATTCTCTGCCAGTTCATTACACAAAATAATAATAATAATGAAAATACTTTTCTCCCAGCAACATTAAGTCCAAATAAACCTTCATCATCATAAAAGGTCCAGTCACGCCCACAACCTAACCCACAATGAACGTCCCCGTCTCTGCGGTGTCCTGACCGCCGGCCATCGGCTGTCACTTCCTCTGGTGCAATCACGAGGCTTAAAAATATAAGGGTGGGTGCGTTGAGAAGCGCTTGAGGTAGTCACTGACTGTGGCTAAATGCGTTCGTTAGGATACTGCAGAATGTTTTGGCAACGTAGATTCGTGAGTTATCCACATGTGAAATGCAACGAAGCGTCTTTACAAGCAAAGCTGGCTGCGGAGCCCAGGTGCCGAGCGGGGCAGTCAGAGGCCAAAGGAGGGGGGAGGAGCGCTCGGGAGCTGCAGGACGCACCTCGTTAAAAACGCAAGTCTGTGGACCTCCCTGGTGGTGCAGCGGTTAAGCGCTGCGCTCTGGAGCTGTCGGCATCTGCTATGATGCGAGTTCGATGCCCAGCTGGGAGTTTCCCACAAAGCGCAGCGACTTCTCTCTCCTGCCTCGCCCGCTGCTCCCCTCTGCAGTGTGTTTCCGTCAATCTGCCTGTTCTGCTCCCCACTCTGTCTCTGGTGAACCCTCTCACCACCCCACACCTCTGGCCTGCATGCTAGCTTGTATGCATAAATAAATAAATCTTTTTTTAAAAATGCAAGTCTGTGGAAGGAGAAACAGAAGAAAGAAGCGCCCGCATATAACAAAGCAAACATGAGCAAACACCGCCTTAAAAGGAAGCTTCTACCACCCAGTCTTCCATCTCACACCACCCACTGCCCAGGTTCTCCCCGGTGGGGTCTCAGCCTTGGTCCCCGGGGCGACCCATGAACCGGCTTCTTCTCCAGAGAGAATCTCCTAAGGCCTGGGACGGCAAGACAGACACCCAAAACCAAAGAAATAAGGACACAAAGAATACGCAAGCAAATAGCAATTCACATAAATAAACATGGAGATTAATAAACACTCCAGGCAATATTAATATGCTTTATCGTGCACACTAAAGTGTTTCGGGGCAATTATGCCGGTCTGGTTCAGGAAATATAATACTTTTGCCATCAGGTTAAATAATTAAACGATATAATTAATATCTCGCTAGGACAAACACATACCATCACACACGGCACGCCTGAGGACCCCCGACGTGAGGCCGCCGTCCGCTTTAACACTTAGTTTGAATAGTCTAAATGTTCTTGCCTTGATTAATTTAATCAAGTTTTTATTGGGGGGATTCAACTCAGAAACACAGAAAACACAAGTCTTGTGTTCCTGACTTTGGAAGTCAAAACTCAAATTTTGCCCAAGACTGGTTTAGATTTTTGCCAGAGTTCTTTTTCAAAATTTCAGCATTGTGCAAAACGTGAAAGTAAGAAGGAAAACACCCTCCCCGGTAAGCGCCGCTCAGAGGAGAGAGCCGAGTGGGGTGGGAGGGCAGGAGCGGCAGACCCTGCCCTTGCAGCTGCCCTAGAGGGGGCGCCCCCCACCCCGCAGGCCCCCGCTCTGGGGCGTCGGTCTGGGATGTCGCTTCTCAGCGGAGGAAGGTCCCGGACTCGAGACTTACTCTGCCTCCCCGCCCGCGGACCGAGGTCCCACGGCAACCAAGGCTCTGGCCCCGGCGCCCAGTCGGCCTCTGTGAGAGCAGCGCGGGGGGGGGGGGGGGGGGGGGGACCCCGCCCTCCCCCGGCGGGGCCAACTCGGGCTTCCCCTTCCGTCCAGAGAGCCCCGCCGCGAGCCAGTCGGGCCGGCCAGCCGCCTGCTCCACGCCGGTCGGGGTGACCGGGCTGCGCGCCCAAGCCCAGGAGACGCGGCCCCTGAGCACAGGCGGCCCACCCGGGCTCCTGCAAACGCCGTCGCCGCGCAACCAAGACGAAAGGCGGATTGGCCCTTGCTCCAGGCACCCGTCACGTCAAGTCCCGAGAATTTAATCTTTCGGTTTTTATTTCCTGTCGTTTCAGCTGATTCGATTTTCATTTGTTGCTCAAAAATGTGTAAAAATTGGCATGCATTTAGCTTGCCCCCAGAGAAAACAGCTCTGAAGGAATGTTTCCTGCAAATCACATGGTACTTTTTTGAGAAGTTTTTTGGGTTGGGGGGTGCGGTGTTGTATTTTTAAACCTCTTTGCGTTGAGGGGACATGAAGAATGATCTTTCACTCGGACATTGCACTTTTCTTTCAGGGGGTCTCCTGAGGCCACACGAGGCTTCATGCGGCGCGGGGAGCGGCCTGCCCCATGGGGTCTGCACGTGTGGGGCTGTTTCCTCCAACATCCCGTCAGTCCGAACCGGGACCACAGGCCGGCGCAGACCAGGCACCTCCGGGAGCCGGGAGAGGAGAGGGCGACTGACTAGGGGGGCACGAGGCGCGTGACCCGCCTCCCCCCGCCAGCCCCCCAGCCCCCCACCCCACCCCCAGAGCCTCAGGTTCAAAGAAAGGAGGGTGGGCAGCACTAGTCGGGGGGAGGAGCACCCCAGAAAACGGCCCCAAGGGTGCAGTCTCCGGCGGCTGCCACAGCCCCTGCAAGAACACAGCTGGGGCTGCAGAGTGTGCGGTCCGGGCGCCCAGGGGCTCGTGTGGGAGAAACGCGTGATAGGCCGGGCACTGGCCGGCGTTCCCCGCGCTCCCGCTGCGCCTCTCCTGGCGGCGGCACCTGGGCCGGGCGCGGGACAGGCGGGGCGCCGCGAGACGCAAGAGCGGCCGCCAGAGAGAGCGCCCTGGCCCCGGGGCAGCCTTGAAGGCCTGTGGAAAGCTGCCGAAAGCTCCGGAATTGTCTCTCAGTCTGTGAGGACCCACAGGGACCCCACCCGGCGGTGCCAACAGGCCACGGCGCCTGCTGAGGGCGCGTGGACAGGGCCCCGCCCCGGACACCGGCCCGTGAAGCCCAAGGGCCGCCCAGGCTCTCCGGCCGGGCGCCCTCCGGGCACAGTGTGTGGCCCCCGCTGGCGCACGGTGCTGCCCTGCAGCCTCAGAGTTGGCGTGTGAAACTTGGGACAGTGGCCTTGGGCTTCAGCAGCACCCAGACGCCCCATCCCCGCGCTCGGCCGCCCAGAGCGGCCTGCGCCGCCACCTAGTGGCCAGCGCGGGGAAGCGCGGCCGGCGCGGGACGACGCCCGCGCTGGGAGGGGGCGAGGCCGGCGCCCACATTCCTAAGGCAGATGCCAAAGAAATGCAGTGAGAAGAGAGAGCGTCAGGGCTTTCCACCCCCCACCCCACAGTGGCCGCTCAGCCCTTCCTCGGAACCATTTAAATGCACAAGAAACGTGTTCTTAGTCAAATGCGTGGATTTCCCTACTTTGAGGGTGCAATCGAATCTGCTTTGACAAATGTAAACAAAAATGCTACCTCACCTCAAATAAAAAAAATTTCCACGGCCCCCTAAAATGCCTCGTCCCCTTTTAACAAAATACCCCAGGCAGCCTGCGCACTATAAAAACAGGAAGGCCCTGATGTGAGGGTTGGCACACACGGCACGGACACTCTTCTCTCTGCGGTGACCAGAAGGGCACCTGCCCGGACGCGCCCCCCTGGTATTGGCTCGGCAGACGCTGGTCAGCTGAGCCTGAGTCCTCGCGGCGGGCAGGACCCAGACAGGGGTCCGCAGACACTTGAACGCATAAAGATCCATAGGAACAGACTTCTGGGTATTTTCTGGAATGCAGTAGAACGATAAAATTATTTTATTATTTCAAAATAAATGTAACGATCTGTGGATCTTGAAATGATCTCACTGAGTGAAATTTAGCATTTCTTTCTGCTGAATGCCCTAACTCCTTGCCTGACTAAATTAAACAGTAATAACTCTGCCTGAGACTGGGGCCGCAGGGAGCACACCGCGCCCTCTGATTGCTGGGGACTGCCGGGCCCCCTGCGGGTTGTCTGGGTCTTCATCTCCACGAGGCTGCACCCTCGAGTCTGGCTGGGTCTCAGCAGGTCAGAAATCTGCACTTCAGTACGGTCCCCAAGCAGGCTGGGTGATACGGGGACTTCGCATGATTGAAAAGGCCTGTCCAGATCTCCCAGCGCCTCGCTCTTATCTCGGTAAGAACCAGACGCTCTATTAGCGCGCGCGCCGGAACCCGTCAGCGCAGGCTGGCACCGGACGCGCAACTGGAGCCGGGAAGCGCGCTCTCCATTCCAGCGCAGGGAAGCCGGGTCTCTGCAAAACGGGGCTCCTCAGCCCATCAGGGAACTTGCTAGTAGGCAGCAGGGAGACTAACACCCCAAGAAAGACGCGCCGCCCAAGGCAGGACGGACAGAGCTGGCAGTGGCAGACACGAAGCGTCCGGCAATTCTGACTGACGGTCCTGAGGCGCGGTGGGCACGCTGCAGAGCCCTTCTGGCAGCAGACACAGGCAGGGAGAATGCGAGCAGGAGCACTGCAGCGCCTGAGCCGGGAGCGCCGACGAGAGGTCTGACCCAACATACATTGATATCGTGTGTGATGTTATATATATTTTTATGAAAGGATATCAAATAAATGGTGCTGGAAGTTTTTTTATTATTAAGAAGTGGCCTAGGAAAACACATTAATTAATAATTTAAGTGGGTAAGACCAGATAATTTATTTTTGTGAAGAATGTGTGAAAAGGAAAAAAAAAAAACAGTATAAATGATGACTGACAGGAATAAATAAAAGTCCAGAATAGGAACATCAGGAGTTTCTGGGCGTCAAGATTATGGACATTTTCCTAGTTAACACACTGTTGAGTATTTCCCAACATTCCTCAGAGAAACCAGGACTGTTTTTATGATAGTAGAACTTATCCTCTGAAGAAATGATGCATCTGTTCTGAAATGTCTGGAAAACTCAACTCCTAACTGGGGTGGGGCAAGTGGATGAAGCAGCTTTAGTGACTGAACCCATTTCTCAAAGGTTTTCAAGATGGTTTCAACGTTGTATTACAAGGAAATACCTATCCAGAGAATGAAAAGACAAACCACAGCCTGATGTGAATTCACACAAGAGACGTCTAACAAAGGACTTATTATCCACATATGCAAAGAGCATTTACAAGTCAACAATCAGACAGCCAACAACCTGATTTAAAATGGGCATAAGATCTCGAGACCCCTCCTCACACACCAGCTGTGCACACAAAAAGCCTCTCTGGAGCATCCCATGTCATCCAGGACGTGCAAATTAACCCAACAAGGAGACACACCACACACCCATCGGACTGGCCAAAAGCAGAACTCTGACAACACCAAGTGTTGACAAGCACAAGGAGCAGCAAAAGTCAGGCCCTGCTGGAGGGGATGCATATAGCATAGTCACTCTGCAAGAGAGTCTAGTACTTTACTGCAAAGCCCAGCATCCTCTCACCAACCAGTCAGCAACTGCACTGCTGCGCAGATGTGATGTCAGGGAGAGATGACCCTTCCATGTCCGTCCTGCCCTGGGCAGCTGGCCATGCGGTCCTCTGTGCGCCTGGCTCCCCAAGCTCAATTCTCTGGGGAAAACTTGCCTGACTCGCTGCCCCAGCGCTGTGGTGAGGCCTGTCCCTAGGGGAGCAGGGCCCACTCTTAGGGTCACGGCCTGCCACAGACTTGCCCTGGGGATGGGTGAGCTCCGGGGGTTGTGTCATCAGCCCACAGACAGTGGCGGCCCCCGGACCTGGGCTGCGATGCCCCCTTCAGCATAACCACCAGGAGAGGGGACAGAGGCAGCTGCCATGTCCAGGGCCTGGAGGTCACCTACACAGCCACCCCAGCCAGGCCCCGTGGAGCGGGCAGGGCCCGGTGTCCTGCTTTACCCGGGTGCAGGTGGGGACCGGGAGTCTTGAGGTCACTGATGCATTAAAATTCTAAGACAGTCATTTTCAAGCATGGCAAGAGGGACCAGAGCAGGAGGCAAAGTGTGTCCCAGCCCCTGACCATCTGCGTCCACCGGGGCTGCGGACAAGGCTCCGAGGCGGTGGCGCTCCCCGGGCCAGTCTGCGCTGCGCTCGGGACCGCGAGGCCTCCTGGGCAGACCCTCGGCCTCCCGCAGAACCCGGCATGTGCAGTGCAGCGCAGCGCGGTCTCGGGGACGCGCCCGCCAGCGCGGGGTCGCTGGTCTTGCGCGCTCGGTTGACGTCGGGAGAGCAGGAGGCGCGGACGCGCATCGGGAAGGCGGCGGTTAGCGCGGCTGTCGGGGACGCGGCCCCCGGCCCAGCGCGCCCTGATCGGCGCCAGAGCTGGCTGTGGAATCGAGTCAGGGCCTGACGGGGCCGGAAGGAAGCCTGGGGACCCGGTGCGGGCGCTTGTCCTGATGAGGAGGGAACACGACGGCGGGGCAGGTCTCAGAAAGGCAGGAGCTCCGCTGACAGGCGACGGGAGGAGGAACGGCGCTCCCGGGCCCGGCGGCGAGCAGCAGGCGCTCACACGGCGGGAGGGCTCTGGGCGCCCGCGTCCCTTGCGGATCGGCCGCGCCGGCTGCCTCGGCCCGCCGAGTTGGGAGCTCTCCTGGCCGCTGAGCACGGGCTGTCCTGGGCTGCCCAGCCCGGAGTTGGCCCACGGGCCCGGCCCGCCTCCCGGACCGGCCTGGCCGCTGCTCCCGCCCCGTGACTGCTGGGTCTGAGCTCCCCCGACGGACAACGCAGCGTGGCGGGCGGCGGGGCGCGCCCTCCGGGTTCAGCAGATTCCTCGGTCAGGCCGCAGTGGGCTCAGGGGCTCAGGCCCGTCCCCGCCCCGCCTGGACCCACCTCGCGGCTTCCTCCTCCAGAGTCGCCCCACGGCCTCGCGCCCGGGCCCCCATGCCGGGGCCCTTCCTGGAGCCCCCGACTGCCCTAGCGGCGGCCCCTGCGGCGGCGGCCCCGTGTCCACTGCCCCGCTGGCGTCTGTCCTGACGGCGCCGGGTGCAAACGCCCGCAGCCCCCGCAGCCCCGCGCGCAGTCCAGCGATGCGGGAGTTGAGACGGGTGCGGATCCCAGCCCGGCTCCGCGGTCAAGGACGGCGGGTCCCCCGCACGCTGCCCTCTCCCCGGGACGGGAACGGGGCGCCCGCTTACGGAGATTCTCGGGGCACAGCCAGAGAGCCCCGGGAAGAGCGCCCCCGCCCAGCTCCGGTGAGCAGCGTTTCCTCACACGCAGAGCGGGCGCGGGGGCCCCGCTGCGGCCTCTGCGGAGAGCGCGTCTGGCGCAGGAAGAGGACGGCTGAGCCCAGAGGGCAGCGGCCCGGCCGCCCCCTCAAACTCCCCTGTTCCCATCAGGACGGACGCCCCGCGCTGCCCGGCGCTGCCCGGCCCGGCCGCCACACAGCCGTCTGCGGTCAGCAGAGAAGCCGCGTGGCCTTCGGTCCAGGCTCCCGCAGCCCGAGAAAGGGGGGCACACGGCCCTCGAGCTCGCGCGCAGCTGGGAGAAGGGGTGGGAGCCCCGAGAGGGCCTAGCGTGGCGGCGGCCACCCCACGACGAGCAAGGGGCCCTCCCTGAGTGGGCACCGGAGGGCAGTGAAGGGTCACTGAGTCACCCCATATGACCTTCAGCGGCGAGTAAGAATCTAACCCGTGCAGCAGCCGCGGAGTCTCCTAATCCCATCAGGTAATCGGAAGCACTCTCCGGGCCTTCCTGGGCCAGGGCTCAGTCTCAGGCTGTCCCCCGCGGCCTGAGCTCGGTGCCCAGACAGGGAGCTTCCCACAGGGCGCAGCAGACCCCTCCTGTCTCCCCGCTGCTCCCCTCAGCCGTGGATTTCAGTAGATCCCTGTTCCGCTCCCCGCTCTGTCTCTGGGGAATCCTCTCACACACACCCCCCACCTCTGGCCTGCACCCCAGCTCTTGTGTGCATAAATAAATCAATCTTTAAAAAAATAGTTTCCCCCAAAGGAAGTTGTTGAATGGAAGCAGCAAACACTGCAAGAGGCGCCGCTGGCCCGGTCTGTGCACGAGGGGAGGCGGCCACAGGCGACCTGTGTTTACTCGGCATCTGGGCGGTGCGGACACACCAGGGCTTCATGCGCAGTTATTGCTGACGCAGCGAGTCGGGGCTTCGCCGGTCTGCGCTCTGCCGATGCAGGGCTGTGTGCGCGGCGGCTGCAAGTTTTCATTGGTCACTTTTTCGGGGTCTTGAGAATCACTGTCTGTTTCCCTCACGAATTCATTAATAAATGTCCAGATGTCCCTTCAAATGCACAACAATGAACACAGCAGATTAGAGAAAGTACAATACGCATCAACATTTTCACAATAGGCACCATTTCCGCACGATTTACACGAACACGGACTTCCCACTCGCGCACTTCATTTTAAAGTATCTTTCAGTGGACTTTGGCCTTGAAGGTGGCAGACCCCCTCCGCTTTGGGGCGCCCCCTGCAGCTCCCCAGACTAAGTGGAACTCGGCCGGGAGGCTGATCGACCTCCAAGGCAATGATGTTCAGCTTTACTGTCACTGGGGAAGGAGCCCCCCGATTTTTAATAGCCGTTCCACGTTCTTCTCCTTTGAGGACGCTCACGTGATGTCCACCCCACAAACCCGGATGCGCCTTGGGGCCGACTTAGCACCTGCCCTCACACTGTTTTCTTGGGACTTTCTCTGCTGAGTAACCGGATCTTCCTTGCAGATAAGGGGGCCGCAGGTATGGCCAGTGCCATATGGGCAGAAGTTCCTAGAAAGGGCTTTTCATCCCAAATCAAACAGAAGAGCCGCATGGTGAGCAGCTGCTGGCCATGGTCCTTCGCCCCTCCACCCTCCAGGGGACAGGGCTGCGGGGAGCCCGCCCTCAGTGCCAGCGTCCCGTCTGCAGTGCCTACAGCTCCTGTGCTTTTACTCTTGAAACCCACAAGCCATTTCCCAGAATAAACCATCAAGAATTTTCTGTTGCTCCCACTCTAACAAATCCTGAGATCTGAGCCACAATACCACCTCTAAGAAAGTTAACAACGTTAAATCTAAATTGATGTGACATGGGCCTCGCTGGTGGTGCGAGGGGTTGGGTCTCAGCACTGTGAAGCTGTCACAGCCACTGCAGCACGAGTTCGATCCCCGGCCAGGGAGCTTCCCTCAGGGCACAGCAGACCTCTCCTGTCTCCCCGCTGCCCCCTCAGCAGTGGATTTCAGTGGATCCGCCTGTTCTGCTCCCCGCTCTGTCTCTGGGGAGTCCTCTCACCCCCCCACACCTCTGACCTGCACCCCAGCTTGTATGCAAAAATAAATCTTAAAAAAAAATAAATTGATGTGACAGACCATTTAAATCAATCATTTCCTTTTCCAATTAAAATCTTCAGAATAATTCACATGTAGGGATTTTCAAAGATTTCTCATGACTAAAACCATACAACTTAAAAGCAGTTCACCCTCAACTCCTCAGCTTTCTCCCTAAAAATGAATTCTTCATTGCTAACTAATATTACGGACTGGGGACTAAATCTTGGACTAAGCTCTTCAGTACAGGAAGGGGTGTGACGTGTCCCTTCAGCTTGCGCCGTGTGAGGGACCCCCGTGACCTAGTCCTGTGTGAACCAGAGGTTGCCCGGGCCTGCGGGGACATGGACACTCACTCCTGGTCCTGCTCGCTTATCCTGTTCTTCTTCAAGCACTTCTTCATGTAGTTTTCGATGACCTGCAACAGTCAGAAATCGTTTGGGGGGCCTCCCTGAGGCACAGGGGTTAAGCCTCAGCACTACGAAGCTATCGCAGCCACTGCAGCACAAGTTCGATCCCCGGCCAGGGAGATTCCCACAGGGCATAGTAGACCCTCCTGTCTCCCCGCTGCTCCCCTCAGCAGCATATTTCAGTGGATCCGCCTGTTCTGCTCCCTGCTCTGTCTCTGGGGTGTCCTCTCCCTGCCTCCACACCTCTGGCCTGTACCTCAGCTCTTGTATGTATAAATAAATCTTTTTTAAAAAGAAAGATAATGCATAGCGGTAGAAGTACAGCAAGCATTAGATGAACAATTTCTACTGAAAAACTGATTCACAAGAACTTACATTTATTTTCTTCATTAGGATCCTATTTGCTGTTTCTAATTTTAGCGTTTCAGTCTGAAGGAGAAATGGTTTTAAAAGAAATACATTTGGTTAAGAATATTTGGCAAAGATCTTCTGCATTCATGGAACAAAAGACACCAAGTGAATCTCAATCTAATCTCAAAAGCACTCAACAGCATACCATTTCAAAGCAAAGTTAAAAGCAAAACATAATTTGAAAGACATAAGAAGGAGAGATCCCGGCCTGCCAGAGGTGGGTAGGGTGATACTCCAAAAAGACTAAGGAATTTTAGGGAAATTTCAGGGAAAAGGAGCTCTTCACTTTTCAGAACAAATAAACAAGTCTGTTAAGGTGGTTGGATACAGCCTAAAAACACAATTTCAGGGATTCACAGGTTTACCAGTAGTAGCTGATATGAACTACAAAGCAAAAAAAAATCCTTTGTTTCCATTCATAATAGTACCTGATCCCACAAGTTGCAAGACTAAACATAGCAAAAATATTTAAGGCCAATACATAAAGTAAATCAAAGAAAAATAATGTGATCCTGAACGGGATCGCAAATATTGCACAACTCTCGCTTCTTCCCAAATGAATCCACAAATTCATTGTACAAGATATTCGAAAAAATAAGCTAGTACAAAAAATAGAAAAAAGAGTTATTACCATGTATGAAAATAGTCAATATAATCGTGAACAGAATTATGGTGGAAAGAGGTGTGAATAAAGACTTGCTCTTCCAAACATGCGACATATTGATAAGGGTTAGCAACCATGGCGACAAGGGTTAGGAACAGAGGCTGAGTTTAAATGCTAATTCTGCTACTTGCTCACTGGGACCTCAACTAAGTAACTTAACATGTGTGCACCTTGGTTTCCCTAACTAAAAAAGTGCATGGTAGCAACTATCTCTTAGTGTTGTCGGGAATTAAATAAAACAGTATTTTTAAATGTTCCCAGGAGTATCTGGTACATCATAAATCCTCAACATATTGTTCATTTCTAGTTAGAAATAACATTTAAGGGCCTCCCCGGTGGCTCAGTGGTTAAGCGCTGCGCTGTGGAGCTGTCCGCAGCGGCCGCGTGAGTTTGACACCGGCTGGGGAGAGTCCCACATGGCACAGCAGACCTCTCCTGCCTCGCCCGCTGCTCCCCACAGTGGTATATTTCCATCAGTCTGCCTGTTCTGCTTCCCACTCTGTCTCTGGTGAGCCTCTCGCCGCCCCACGCCTCTGGCCTGTACCCCAGCTTGTATGCATAAATAAATCTTAAACAAAAAAAAAGAAAGAATGAACATTTAAATCCAGAACCAGAAGTCAGTTTCTTAGTAGGACAACAAATGTAATTTTATTGTTGGGTCCTTCCAGCATTTGAACTAAAGACCCAGATAAAAATGATAACACAGGACAACAAATTTTTACAAAAGTCATGTTACTGACATTAAATGAGTCATTTTCTATCAATTTGTATGTGCTCAACATGAATATGACAGTCTAATTCTAATTTTGCCTCTAGTTTTTTTTGTAATCTGCAATAAATGGATGTTTACATCACGAAATGCATGCCGACAGTAATAGGCCTGCGGTTAATACCTGTAAAATATCAAGTCATAGACTACTTCTTAGATGTCTTCGCTTGTCTCTTGTCCAGCTGTCCAGGAGCATCTCTGGGGAGCGTCCAGCAGTGTCAGCCAGCATTGCAGTGGGCCATTTTCCCTGGTATCTTTGTTCCATGGATGCGATATCTTGATGAAAACGTTTGCCATGTTCATCACTAACCATAGCACAGTTTTCAGGGAAGAAATCCAGATGGGAATGAAGGAAGTAGATCTTTAGAGACATGTTGCAGCCAAGTTTCTGATACTGCATCAGCATGGCTGCTACTAGTTCCTTGTAGTTTTCTGCCCTAACATTCCCAAGAAAGTTTGTAGACACCAGGGGAAAAGCATTCCATGCTTGTTTCGCATCACCCTGCAGCAAGTTGTTGAACTGGTCATCTTGGAAGAGCTCTCGAATCTGAGGACCCACAAAAACTCCCTCTTTAATCGCTCCTGTGCCGAGTCAAGGAAATTTTTCATGCAGGTATCAGAAAGCTGGCGAGGTCCGGTCCACGGCTTTCACGAAATCCTTCATCAAACCTAGTTTGATGTGAAGGGGTGGTAGCAGGATTTTGTGAGCCTCGACCAGAGCTGGGTGCTGGATATTCTTCTCTCCAACTACATTTTGTCTGCAAATTCATTCCTTCCGCAAGTAGTGCAATTCACTTGCTCGGCTATCCCACTCAAATAGCAAACACATGTATTTTGTATATCCCTGCTGCAGTCCCATTAAAAGGGCAACTAGCTTCAAATCACCACAGACGTGCCAGTTGAACTTGTTATACTCAATGGAATTCAGTAGCTGCTTTAAGTAGTTGTATGTCTCTTTCATGTGGACAGCGTGCGCTACTGGAATAGTTGGAAGATGGTTTCCATTGTGCAAAAGCACAGCCCTAAGACTCACTTTTGAAAAGTCTAGAAATTGTCTCCATTCTTGTGGGTCATAAGTGATTTCTAAGGCATTCATGAGGCCCTCAATATTGGAACAGAATACCAGAGTACTTTCCTTTCTGAAGAAAGGCTCCAACTGCTGGTGGCGCTTTCAAGATAAAATAATTGTGACTTCTTCTAGAAGATTCCATTGTTGGAGCCTTGCCTTGTTCTTGGATAAGTCAAAATCACGAACCAGGTCACTGAGTTCTTCCTGTGTTAGTCTGTGTGGGGTTGATGATGCACCACAGTGAAACTCTGGATCCCTGCATGCTGATGGAACAGGAGAAGAACAGGTCGGCTCACCCTTGTCCTCATCAGATGAATCAAGAGAAGATTCTGCTGGAGGTTCTGGAATAAGAAGTCCCTCACCATGTGGAACTGGTCTCAATGCAGACGGAATGTTTGGGTAGACTATTCTCGACTTCTTTTGCTTCGTTATTCCACCAGAAAGAGGAGGAACCAAGCAGCAGTCACAGTCTTTTATGCGGTTGCCTGGCTCTCTCCACACCATGGGGACTGCAAACGGCATGGATGGTCTTTGGCCATTTAACCACCGTGAAAGCTGTGTTTTACATGTAGCACAGCATATATGCAGGGCCCAAGGCTTGTCTTGGTCACCAACCTTGCATCCGAAGTAAAGTTGATAAGCCTTCTTCACTTGAGAAGTGATACTTTTCTTCTGGTTGGCAAATGTCACTTCCCCACAAATAGAGCAGAAATTGTCCACGCTATTAATGCACTTTCGAGGCATGACTGTTCTGTATTGTGCCTAAATGGATAAAATAATCACAGTTCTATGGGACAGTAGCTGAAACTGTCTCGCACAAAGTCTGAAATATTTTCAATGCTCAACCTTTCCGACAGGGCTTTATCTAGTGCCCTGCTGATGTCAGCTAACTTCAGCAGCCACCTGCAGTAGTATTTCATTGCATCAGAAAATGATGCAGTCAGCTCTAGATGATGTGTACATGATGGTATTATGCAATGAAATGTGATATTACGTCATTCTAGGCTGATTTAGGATGCTGTTGCAGTCCTACTGGAAAAATTTACACGGTGAAACATAAAAAATGAATTATATGAAATATCTTCAAAATGAGAGCTAATAAAAAATTTTCAGAGTTATATTCATGTTCAGCACAGCAAGATACTACAAATTAGGGCCTTTTTAAGTCAGTAATGAGCTCAATGTTGACCAGTGTAAATCATGAGAGTAATACAAATTAAATATATGGAATCATTAGGGGGTATCTTCCATTTCCTTCTATTTCAATGACAATAGCCATCTCCTGTCTTTCAGCACAGTTGTACAACTAATTGAAAATCCAATAACAAAATGTAACACCAAAAAAATAAGGGCGGCAAAACCCAGAGGGAATGAAACTGAACCCCAGGAGCCCAGCCCTGCCGCCTCCAGCCTGGGCCTTCCTGGACCGGGTCTTGGACTCTCCGAGCTCCAGTCTGAACTGCTCAGCCCGGGAGCAGCCCTGGGGAGAGCAGCTCGGGGAGACCCGAGTGACAGCAGCCTTGTCTTTATGACAAGCGTTTCCTCTATAAAATGGTCACTTTTTAAGAGGCATCAAATGACCTGAAAGAGTTCCTACGGGGCCATTAGCGGCAAGCTACGGAATTCTTAGCGCTTTCATTTTTGCTGTTGTAGCAGATCTCTTAATTAGTCTATTATTCTAATTACCTATTTGCTACAAATGTTTTGAAATGAAAATCTTTTGGGAGCAAATTTATGTAACTTTTTTTACTGTATTATAAAGCCAAACTCCTTCCTGTGTTTGCCAAATTTTTCAAGCAAAAGATAAAAGGTAAACATTTCAATAAAGAAACTGCATACCTCTATGCTTTTAATTGCATTCTCAGTGATATCGGAAACTCCAGTATGAACAAAAGTTTCTTTAATTTCTCTTTCAAGAGCTTGAATTTCATCCCATTTATTAAGTACTTCACACCTCTTCTTTTCAACCTTCTGAATAAGAGTAAGGCTCTCCTCATCTGGTACATTTTCAGATAATTCTGGAAATGTTTTTAAAAGCAAAGTAGTACTGGGTTTAATATGTAAGCCCTCATTACTAACATTAAGTGCTAATAACAATATTATGCATGTAATAATGAATGATAATAAGCTATAATGTAGTTCAACTGCAAGCACATCAATAGAAATCATCTGCTCTAAGTTGGGGTAGACCCCTACAGCAATATGGGGCCCCCTAAGTTCCTGAAGGACCACGGCCATTTTTATTCATTCAAGTGAGGACAACAGCGGGGGCTACTCGGGGCGCCTGACCAGGCGGGGAAGGATGAATTTTCAAGAAACTGCGACTAGGCTGGCACTGGAAGGAAAGGTGAGGCAGGGGATGGGCGGGGTGGGGGCATCAGCGCCCTAAAAGGGGCCATCAGCGGGCGGGGCCCGGCAGGTGAGCAACACCAGAGGGGAGGCCACAGAGGAAGGGGGCGGCTTGGCAAAGCCGAGAACCTCAGCCCTGAGCCACGCCGCGGCCGGGGAGGCCCTGGGGCCGCAGTCAGCGCCCGCAGCGCCCGCCCGAGTCGCGAGCACCGGCCAGGAGCCCTTGCAGCAGCTCCGGCAAGGTCAGCTCAGGCCGGAGCCGGCGGCCGAGGGAGAGGCAGGGACAGAGCCGAGCGGGAAACAGACGAAGCGGAGGAGAGGCGCACGCAGGGCGGGCTGGAGGGAACCAGCGTGGCCAG
>PVIJ01008574.1:0-16332 GCA_004024925.1 Scalopus aquaticus
AAAATGGAATAGAAAAGAACACAAGGGGCCATGGAGATGGATCACGGGTGAATTGGTGGTGGGCTACCCAAGGGGAATACAAAATGTAAAAGAAATAAATAACAATAAAAAAAAACAATCAATCAATAAATAAATGTGTGTGTTTAACAGGGTAAAAAAAATCTACCCCAGCCACATGGAATGATTATAAAACACAAGTGGGTTCACTAGAGAAAAAGAAAAAACACTTTTTTGGGTGACCAAATTCTCTGAAGGAGAATTTTCTTACCTTTCAATAGAATGCGAATTCTTAAATTTTAAAATAATATGCCTCGCTCCCTTGAATACCTTCCATTAGTGTTATATAGAGTAGAAATAACTGTTTTTGTGTTTGGAACAGATAATAACTACTGTATGTAACTGGCATAAATACTTTTCTGGTGATTATGGTATTTTTTAATAATTGCCCAGAAAGAGTTGGAAATGTGTGTAAAATTGTGGCCTGAGTCATAGCTTCAGTTCTTTGATAGAATT
This sequence comes from Scalopus aquaticus, assembly GCA_004024925.1. NCBI lineage: Eukaryota > Metazoa > Chordata > Mammalia > Eulipotyphla > Talpidae > Scalopus > Scalopus aquaticus. Next base: position 514 of record PVIJ01008574.1, read on the forward strand.
TTATTTTGTTGAATTCTGTCAGCAGTGTTTCATTACCATGAAGGTCCTCCATTTTCCCCAATTCTATAAAATTAATTATAAATTAATAATATCCAATTAAGTGCCACATTTAGTAGATTTTGCCAATAAAGTTGGGGGGTTGTGAAAAATAAATCTATCATTCAACTTAGTGTTTTTAATTACCTTTATTACTATGTGCCAATGTAACATTCTGTAAAATGAGTTGGTCTTTACTTAGGGAACTTGAAGAAAATCCACCTATAATGTATAGGTGATGACCTATTTGTCAAGATCAAATACATAGCAGCTGATTGTTAGTGAGGTGAAATTATAGTATTTGATAGCAATAAGTCCTAAAGCATTGTGGCCCTTCATTAGCATACCTGTGTAAGAGCTGGGATTTTTACCTTGCTTGTAGTCTACTGATAAGAAGATTTAAATGACTGTGGAAAGATTTTTGCTGCAGGGCAAAGAAGTCTATAGAAATCCATTTATATATCTTGTGTGTGTGGTATTGAATGGCACTAGCTGGTAGTGGAATGTAGTCATTCATATGTAAAGGCTGTTCTTCCTGGGAACTGCCTCGGTCTGATAAGAGGGGGAGGTGGGAACTTGGCGGGTAGCAGTGCTTTTACAGTATGTGTTTAAGCTGTCCAAGAATTACCCACACAGATGCTACTCATTACATTATTTTTCCATCCAGTGAGAAATATGTCCACAGGCAAAAGTATCTTTATCTAATTTTGAAGTGATTGTTGTTTGACTACAAAATAGCTTCTGGAGCTGCTGATGTGATCCTTGTAAAAATGCAAATTGTATTAACTCTACTGTTGCTTATCAGATGTGTGAATTTCTGCCAGTAAGCAATGCAGTATGATCAAAAGAGTAATTTACATTTTAGCTTGAACATTTCATAGATAGATTTTTATCTTATCTATTCTACCTCAGCATTCTGAACCCATTTTAGAGAATAATTTATAGTAAGGCTAACATAATTTAACTCGGAGATATTGGGTATACATATTGGGAGCAATTCACTTTTGCAGTTTAAGTTAAAATTGCAGGTCATACAACTATGTAAAAATATATAAATAAAAAAATTGCGGGTGATCATTCCATAATCTATTTCCAGTGACATTCCAGTTGTTACTATGGCTTAAAGAGATGATTAGATAATCAGCATAGATCTGACCCCTCTTCCAGTAATCAAAGAAATTATTGCTTGGGGCGGTATTTTATTTATTTATTTCCTAAGAAAAAGGACTGTGTTTGTGGTTTCTATATATTTTTTAGCTTTTAAAGAAGAGAGCTGAGTTTAAACTAGGTGCTTGTTTACCATTTTATTCTAAGCTCCTACTTAGAATGAAAAGAAAAGGGAAGATTCAATGTTCTAGTCATTAAGGAATATTTCTTTTTCCCTTTTAGTGCCCCTTCTTTGTTGATGCCACTTCCTGGAACTAAAGCATCAACTTCAATGGATAAATATGCCGTGTTTAAAGGAATTGCAGCTGACAAATCCTCCAACAACACTGTTCCAGCTGGAGGTAAAAACAGTTTGTAAATTCATAACCCTATGAATGTAAATATTTTTATTAGTGACCTTTCATGGTAAATGTGTTAAAATGCTTATACCACCATTTTGTATGTTTGGTCAAACCCAGCTATCTTCCTTGAGTTGTGATCTCAAGGCCCTTCACTTTAATTAAGCATCTGTCTTTTCATCATAGAGCCTGGTGATAAATATAGTGCTTTCAGAGAACTTGAACAGACAGCAGAGAGTAAATCTTTAGGTAAGTTTTTGATTTCTTAAAGAGATAAGTGGTTTTAATTTTTTAATTAAACAGATTTTTCAGGGTTCTTTCAGTGACACACCTCAACTTTGTGAAAAATTAATTAGCTTATTGGCTCTACGAATTACAAGGAGGCAAATACTGCTTGGCTATTAGGAATTATTTTCTAAAATTTAGGGCAAACCCCAAATCAATGCAGTTTTCCTCTGTAAATACATTACAGCCCTTTTCACTGGAAGCCTTCAAATCAAATGGGATTCTTGTATGTCAGATGTGGGGCTCTGACTACTTTGCTATTTTCATGTACCACAAGATGCCTACTTGAACTGCTGGCAGAACAGTACTCTGTGGACCATGCAAAGTGTAACAACCGGTCTTTCACTTCTCAAGATTTTCAAAATTTGTTACAATCTAATAAGATAGGTTTATGTTCATATATATTGTGTATATATACCCCATCTCTGATAGGAGGGCTTAAATAGAGTTGAAGGGAATATAATATGATAATTTAAGAGCAATATATATAGACTGAAAGTTGTATCGGTGGTTAAATCCCTCTGTAACATGATGCATAGAGTTCAGATAAGCCACAAGAAATTGTGTCCTTCAGTGTTTAGCTATAAACAGTGCATCCTATAAGGTTTGTATACTCTAATGAGGTTTTCTTTCTGGAAACAGTATCACATTCTGCCTTTGTGTACCGAATGCTTAACTTTGGAACATCGTCAACAATCATTTGTTCTCACCCTTCTGCCCCAGGAGCTAGAAAGTTTTAGAAAAGCTAAAATAGAAAGTATACTGTTTATCCACCTCCAAAAAAGGAAAAGCACCCCTTCTAAGAAAATTCAATGCCTTACAGCTCTATGTTCTAAAAATGCTTCCTTATGTTTCATTCAAACCTTTAGGATATAATAACAATTTCTTCCTTGGTACTAGTGTTATGGGGTAACCCCGTGGGGTGCCTGTCTGGGTTCTCACCCATGCACTTAAAAAGGACTTAAAAACTCAAATGAAGGCACACAAAATAAAATTAATAAAAAGATTTATTTACAAAAAGGGAAAGGAAAAGATAAATAAATTGGTGAAAACATCCTACCAGTTCCGCTGAGCCGGAATCTATCACCCACTCAAGAAAGACTCTGGTAAATCCACCATACGAACAATTGCCCCGTCCAACTCTCAGGTCTGGTTTTTAAGTTCCCAGAACCTCTCCTTGACTCCTCCCTCAGTCCTCAGTATCCTTTCTTCGGTGATGATGGCATTCTGGGATTCGTAGTCCTAGGTGTCTTGGATCTCTCTGGCTTGAGGTGGGGGTGGGGTCCTGGGACACTCCCCTTTCCTGAGGACCACCCTCTTACACTAGTATTAAACACTTGGAGCATAAGGATAAACACTAGAGAAACTTTTGGCTTAAGTTGTCATTTCTGAAATTCGTCATTGCTGGCAATGCTTTTATCAATCTTTGGGCTGAGACAAGTTTGGAGTAAAGAGCATGGTTTGATATCAGAGTTCTTTGTGTAGCATGATGTAGCCAGATATTAGTGATCATATGCTATGCATATTATTCCTGGGAAAAACAGTGATGCCATCAATATAAGTAGTAACTTGGTCCTGCTTTAACAGTACTTTATTAACTGAATCCCAGATTGGATGTTGTTTTGTTTGCCTGCTTTCATTCCTATCTTAACTCTGTTTAACTCTAGGACCTTCCAAATAGAGATACCAGGTTTGCTCATTTTAGGAGAACATAGTCTATTGTTATTAAAAATAAATAAACGGAATTCATCAAAGTATGTTAATACCTTAGATTTTATAAAGAATCTTAACAGTATTCTGAGCTGTGGGTTTCTTAGGTGACTAAATGACAGAGTTTAATAATTTTTCTTTTTTTCTATTCCTACAGTTGAAACCATATATTAGATGAGGATAACATTCTGTATAGTACAGTAACACATTTTGTTTAACCAGAAACTGACATCTTTTGAAATGAAGGTTTTGAAATGTGCTCACTTAGACCATAGATAGGAGGCATCCAGGAGGGAAGGGGGCGGGGGGGAAACAGGGTGGGAAGAGCACAGTGGACTGTGGGGGAGGACTGTGGCGCTTTGGTCATGGGAGACAATGGGTCACCACACGTTGACCACACCTATGGGGAGAAATCCTATTTTGTGAAAAACAGAATGTAAAATAATTATGTCATTTAAAAAAAATAATAATTATACAAATTAGTAAGGAGAATGGGACAGGAAGGGGTCAGGAAGTCTGGTAAGCTAAGGACAAGAGAGGTTTCCTAACAATTTCAAATAAAACCCATGTGAGTAGTGAAAGAAGAAAGTGGTTATTGGAGAGGGACTCTTGTGAGGATTCAGAAGTTAACTGAAAAGCTACCCATGAAATAACATGCTTAATGCACCTTCCAATATCCAAGCTTCCAGGGACTACAATGAATCTGCTGGCCAAAAAAATTCTCTGTTTTACAACTTATGAAACCCAACCATTTTTATTTCTCTTTAACCCTTTCACCCAGCTTACATTTCTAATGGGAAAGCTTACAAATGATCAGTAAGTTTAGTTTGTTGTGGTGATTTCTTTTTAAAAATAAAAAAGCGAAACGTCAATTTCACAGATACTTCAAAGCAGTTCATCAAAAATTTGGTTTGTGATAAAATTGGCTGCTTATTACCTTTTCTGTTTACAGAAATAATACAAATATAATCAGCAATACACTTACCTAAAATTCTAGGGTGATTTTTAAAAGGTTTACATCTGTTTCTCCTTTCTGTTTGTGAAATTGACTTTACCTTATTGGTGGTATGTCTTTAAAAACGTTAAATACAAGGATTCTGAATGCTGGTCCCCTCTAAAATTTCCCTAATAATATTAATAGATTTCCCTACTTTGATGAATTTTGTTGGCGAATTGGTTAAATATCTCAGATCAGGAGGAAAAATCAGTGTTCATTGTTTTCCAGGCTTTTTCATTTCACATATCAAATATGTATCATGATACGAGCATTTAATATATTTAAATGTATTTAAAGCCTACATTGTAATGTCAATTTTAAGAATTGAATTTTGGCTTTAAATGTGTTTTTATAGTTTGTATAAATTTATAGTTCATTTTTAGGGAAAATTAGAATTTAAAAAAGTGGACAAGGAAATTAAATTAAAACTTGTATTTTAATTTATAAACCTCTATAAGGGGCACTTGTATTTTTACAATGTTATGTTTACTGTTTTATCTCTCATTACTGAGCATAGGCTCCTGGGTTTTGTGGAAGACTTATTTTTAGTTTTATTTTACTATTTCACTTTAATTCCCACATTTTTGGATCATATTCTTATGCATTAGTAAATCTAGTAGAACCGTAGTCAAAGGAAATGAATTTTATGTTATGCTTATTAAGTGTTAATTAAAATAATGAATAATTGAAACCTACCAACAATTCTAAATTTCATTGTGCCCTTCCCTTTCTGTTTCTATTTAAATGAAGGATTATGAGGACTAAGAAAATAACCATGTAGGGCCTCCCTGGTGGCGCAGTGGTTAAGGGCTGCACTGTGGAGCTGTTGGCAGCAGTGAGCGGTGATCTCAAGTTTGACACCCGGCCAGAGAGATTCCCACATGGTGTGGCAGACCTCTCCTGCCTAGCCCGCTGCTCCCCTCAGCAGTGTGTTTCCATCGGTCTGCCTGTTCTGCTCCCTGCTTTGTCTCTGGTGAGCCCTCTCGTCGCCCCACACCTCTGGCCTGTACCCCAGCTTGTATGCATAAGTAAATAAATCTTTAAAAAAAAAAAAAAGGAAAGAAAATGACCATGTAAATCTTAGTGTCAGTGTAACATAGATGCTCTTATATAGGTTAAGACAATGAATTTTCATAATTAAAATGATCTATATTTTTTCTTCATCATGTTGAATAGTCTGACTGCATTTATCCCAATATCTGGAACAAATTAAAAACAAGCTTTTTTTTTTTTTTTCCATTGGGGTAACATTGGTTTATGACATTGTCTGTGATTTAGAGGCCCAGGATCTCACCTCTCAGATGTGGTCCTCATACCACACCCACCACCAGCACACCCATCGCCCCCCACCACAGCCCATTGTGCCCCACTGCCCCTCTTGTAGCCTGGATTCCACAGTCGGGTTACTAGGGTTGGTTACTGCTTTGGTTTTAACAACCCTTTGTTTTGTTTCTCTGAACTCCACATTCAAATAAAGCCATCCAGTTTTTTCATCTTCCTTGATTTATTTTGCTTAGCATTGTCCCCTCCTGGCATTGTTCCATCCAGTTGTTGCAGATGTCAAGAGTTCATCATTCATTATGACTTAGTATTCCTGTGTGTGTGTGTGTGTGTGTGTGTGTGTGCGCGCGCGCGCACATACATATGTTTACACATCACATTTTTTTTTGAAGATTTATTTATTTATGCATACAAGCTGGGTACAGGCCAGAGGCGTGGGGCGGCTAGAGGGCTCACCAGAGACAGAGTGGGGAGCAGAACAGGCAGACCAACGGAAACACACCGCTGAGGGGAACAGCGGGCTAGGCAGGAGAGGTCTGCCGCGCCATGTGGGAATCTCCCTGGCCCTCCCCGGCTGGGCATCGAACTACTCTCGCCGCCACCAACAGCTCCACAGCGCAGCGCTTAACTGCTGCACCACCAGGGAGGCCCAACACACCACATTTTTCTAAACCACTCCTCTATCCTTGGGTACTTTAAAGTGTCCCCATAGCTCGGCTAATGTAAATAGTGCAGCAGTGAACATAGGAATACATGCATCCCTTCAAATTAGGGTTTTTGCATTCTTCAGGAAGCTCCCTAGGAGTAGAATTGCTGGATCACATGGTAAGTCTATTTTTAATATTTTGAGAAACCTCCTTACTGGCTGGACCAGGTTACCTTCCCACCAACAGTGTATGAGGGTTCTTTTTTCTCCACATCCTCACCAACAATTGTTGCTGATCTGGAAGATCTTTTTTATGGTGTTTTATGGAAGACCTTCAGACACCATTAGAAAACTGATAATCTGCATCATAACTTATGACTTATAACATTACTATGATAATAAGGAATAAAAACCCTATTAGGAATCCTAGGTCCAGATTTTTATCAATGTCTTAACTGCGTCTCTTAAATTATTTATGAAAAGTACATTAGTATCTGTTTTCTCTAAAACGTAGTAATTATTCCTTACAAGAATTTTTCAGTAACCCCATCCTCAGAATAGCACATTATAAACTGAAGTCTAAATCATATCCTTTGAAATTTTAAATAATAGTTCTTATTTATTCAAATCCCTTTGAATTTTAATAAAAAAACAAGCGTTCTGTGGTATAGTGAGATGGCTGATTGCAATAAAAGCCCAAGTACTCAGATTTTTTTCTGTGAAATTCAACTTACTTGTTTGAGAGTATGGGGAGAGCGCCTTTAAAATGTGCCCTTAGCCAAACACTTTGCAAATGATGCTTGAGCAAAACCACATGGCATCTAATGAGGTGCTTAAAATTTTCCTTATGCAGTGTTGTGTGTTATAAATAATAATCTTTCATAATACTTCATTTTTTCTTAATTGATCACCATGTAACACATTTTATCTTTATAAAGGGTCACTATTTTAATATTCCCCTCTTCAGCAACTTCAGCACCTTCTTATTCTTGTTTCTTAGCTTGCTGACCATAGCAAAGAAAAGTCACAAGGGCAGTGAGTGCTTTTGGCCACCCGAAGAACCAGGCACTTTCAGGGACATACTACACACTAAAATGACCAAATGCAAATGGTGCTGTTAGGTGCTCTCAGGTTAATTTTTATTTATTTCCTCATATCACTACCTTTTTTAATATGGAAGCAAGTATTTTCCAAAGGGATATCTGATAGGGTTTAAACGATGGTTAAGTGATGTCAGGACAGTTGAGGGAAAAGTTCTTAAGATTATCCTTGTTATTTTTTTTTTAAATAGATTTATTTATGCATCCAAGAGCTGGGGTGTAGGCCGGTGAGGGGGGGGGGTGCGGGGGTGAGAGGATTCATGAGAGACAGAGTAGGGAGCAGAGCAGGCTGATTGAAGTACACTGCTGAGGGGAGCAGCGGGCGAGACAGGAGAAGTCTGTGCCATGTGGGTTGGTTCCCTGGCCGGGGATCGAACTCGTGCTACAATGGCTGCTGATAGCTTCATAGTGCTGAGACTTAACCCCTGCACCACCAGAGAGGCCTTGTACTTGTACTTTTAATATGCTTGGAACTGTATTATGTGGTTTTCGGTTCAGCCTTCCTATTTATTTGTGTGTGTTTTTTTTCTCTCAGGAGAAAACTTTGCAGAATTCAGATCTGCAGGAACAGATGATGGCTTCACTGATTTTAAAACTGCCGACAGTGTATCGCCACTAGAGCCACCAACAAGAGACAAAACTTTTCCAGCATCCTTCCCCTCAGGAACTATGCAGCAGAAACAACAAGCACAAGTGAAAAACCCCCTGAACTTAGCAGATCTAGATATGTTTTCCTCAGTTAATTGCAGCAGTGAGAAACCATTGTCTGTTTCAACCACATTTAGTACATCAAAACCTGTTTCCACACGACCACAATCAACAGGGTCTGCTACAACTACGACAGCATCAGCATCAGTTAAAACCTCGAGTTTGGTTGATGATTTTGGAGAATTCAACCTTTTTGGAGACTATTCTAGTCCAGCATCTGCTAGTGAGCAGGATGACTTTGCAGATTTTATAGCTTTCAGTAATAGCTCTATTTCATGTGAGCAAAAGGCAGATGACAAATACGATGCCCTTAAAGAGGAAGCGAGTCCTGTTCCTCTAACCAGTAGTTCGAGCGGCACAGTGAAAAGTGGACAGAACTCAGTTGCCATGTCTACCAAATACGATGTCTTCAAACAGCTTTCTCTGGAAGGATCTGGACTAGGTGTTGAAGAACTGAAAGATAGCACCCCTTCAGGAAAAAGCGATGATGATTTTGCTGACTTCCACTCCAATAAATTTTCTTCCATGAACTCTGACAAATCCTTGGGAGAAAAAGCAGTGGCTTTCAGACACACCAAAGAAGACTCTGCTTCGGTGAAGTCCTTGGACCTCCCTTCCATTGGTGGCAGCAGTGTTGGCAAGGAGGACTCTGAAGATGCACTCTCTGTTCAGTTTGACATGAAATTGGCTGATGTGGGAGGAGATCTTAAGCATGTCATGTCTGATAGCTCTTTGGATTTGCCAACAGTTAGTGGCCAGCATCCTCCTGCTGCAGGTGAGGAATTGGTGAGATTGCTCTGGTGATGGTGATGTAGATTTCACAGGTGGTTCTGTGGGTGTTGATTTATAGCAGAGTAAGGCCTTGGCCCTTAACCTTTATGAATTTCTCATATATTAACCTCTTAATTGCCAGTCCCCTTAACGTCCTGGGTGTTCAGTTTGATTCTGTGGAGACTTGGATATATGGTTACCGTGAATACAACGGAACTTAGATTGGGTAGCTAAAATACTTTTATTTTTGAACTCTCAGCACCAAGTTGTTGTTAGAGGCACATCAAAATCCACTGCTAAACGAACCCCACATTGACAGAAATTGCATAGACTTTTGCAGTATCTGTAATGATCTTGCGTTCTGGGAGTGAGAACAGAGTGTTGCCCTCTCCTTTCCTCCTCTTGGGTATGTTTGGCAGCTGCCAAGATAGTATTGTCCTCGGTGTACAGAAACTGGCTTTGGTTGGGCCAAGAAAATGCAAATATCCAGCCAGTTATTCTGCCATTTTCTGTGACCTTACAAGAGAAGACGAACTTCTGTGTGGGTGCCCTGTCAGCCAGGGTCTAGCAAGGAGGAGGGTGTGAGTTGTTAGTGGATTCCAAGTACAGTTTTCAGTCTTAACTCTATTACCGGAAGTATTGTAGCAAATCTTTAGTTGGTAGATTAGAGTAACTACTAACTTTCTCATAAAATGTTTGAAAACATCTCATAAAGGAGCCCTCTTTAAATGATACATGGATTTATGTGGAGCAGTTTATTTTCCAAGTCCAACTTCCTGTCATAAAAAGTAGATTCCCAAGTGTCCTAGTTTTTATTTTTTGTTGTTGTTTTTTGATATGTATATAGAAAGGTAAACCTATTTTGTGGCCTTTAACAATGAGAAATATCTCAGTATTACTGTATTCTAGAAAATGTATTATGCCTACGAAGCATTTGTGGTTGTTTGCTAACCAGAGGGGAACATATAAGACACTTCCAAGTTTACAGATCAGGCAGAAGTTGAAAAGTACTAAGTCTCTTGCATATAGCAGATTGGTAAGTCAGAAAACAAAACTGCATCCGTCCTTTGGCTGTTGAAATGTTGGCGGTATTCTTCTATGGGGTGCGGAGGCGGGAGCGCCTTAGCAGACATGGCGGCCTGAGAAGGCCTGTCCCAGCGCGGTGGGCGTCCGCGAGTTCCTGTGCCCCTGATACTTCCCTTTCTTTTTTGTACTTTTCCTCAGATGTTTTTCTATCTTTTTTTGCTGCTGTTTTTGTGGTAGGGTGATTTTGTTCCTTTTTGTGTGTGAGCTGCTTGAGCCACAGCAGTTGGTTGCTAAGTGCTCCGTTTTCTGAACGTTTTGATTAAAAAAATGTCATGACATGTATTCTAGACTTTTGGACTCTGAAGTTATTAATTAGAAGCTATTTTTCTGAAAGTGAATCTATATTCTTTCACAGTGCCAAGCTCAATGTCTTTATGGGATGAGTCTAACCCAGATTTGAGATTGTCTTTTAATTTTTTATTTTATTTGGGGAGGGGAGGTTGGTTTTTTGACTCAGCTTGTTCTGACTGACCTGTTAAAATAATCTCCTGTGCTCATGTTCTTTTTATGTATGTTTGGAACATTCCCAGCTTCGAACCTGTAATGTTCACGGCAAGTCTCTTCAGTTTGAGGATACTCTTAAAAGCAGATTGTTTCCTCCTTTTGATCTGTAAACCTTCTGTCAGAAAGGAGCAGTATCCCTTTAGAGCGGTTGTTAAGAGGGGTTGATGTCTTACCAATGAGCTTTATTGCTTTTGAGCAAATATATTGCAAGGGTAGAAGGCAGGGACTTCTTCAACGCAATCTGGTTTTACTTGGTCCTGGTGTTCACATAGTATCTCTTGCTCTCTTAGTCTGAGGGTTAAAGGTACTTCTTATCGGAGACATATGTGGACTGATGAAGAAAAAGTAAAACGTAGTGGATTCCAATCTCTAGACCTTAATCCTATTTGGAAACCCTAACTTAACTCTGAAGGGGATACTGTCTCTTTTAACTCTTGCTATAATTCTTTGTATGGAAGGTAGATAATACTAATAACATTGCCTAACTCCTCTGCACATTATTTAACCCTTTGAGCACTTGCTGCATTAATTTCAACTAGGCTGCTTTTGTCCCCCCACTAAATTAATCTCTGCACAGAAGCATCATGATGTGCAGTCGTTAAGATCAACTGGTTTTGTTGGCAGCAAGTGCTTCCCTCATTCGTGACACTCTCAAAGGGTTAGCAAGACTTCTCTAGCCAGCTACCTACTGACCTGTAAAGTAGCTCTTCTTTGACATTGAAAAATCTTTGTATTTTATCAAAGCCTTTTTGGGGGGTGGGGGGGGGCTGCTTTTCTGATGTCTTTTTTTTTTTTTTTTCAATTTAGACATTTTCTGTGTGAATGTGCCTTTTTGACCTTGCTTTGGTATATTCTTCTGCAAATACTGATCTGCATGCTTATTCTGATGACTTCTTTTTCAGCTCTTCTGTACCACTCTCTTTTGTGATCTGTAAGTCCTATGTTAATAAATAATTCTTTGGCCTATTTTGAAAGTGTGGGGATGTGTGTAATTTGTACTTTTTCAGGTTATACCTAGTCCACATCAAGTTTAAAGTAGTAGTATTTCCTGAAAGAAGAGGGTTTTCCCATTTTGTTTGTTTCCTCCTCTCATAATTCCATTGATGTGAATTCATAACACCTCATTGAATTAAAAATAGAACTTTAAACTTAAAAAAAAGTAAATATTACACTACTTAAAGATTAGTGTACATAGAGAACATTTATTCCAGTTCCTTCTAGTAGAGCCTGTCAACATTTTGTAAAGAGAGAGCTAAGATAAGGAGGATGACCTAAGTTGAGCGTCAGGGCAAGAGAGGCACAAATCTGTTAATAACTAGCTTTAAAATAAATTGTCAAATACTGTTGGACTTCTGAGCACGTAATTGTAAACTGAGTTTAAATTGATCATCTCTTTAATGGAAAGGCTTCAGTGTTAACATCAGGGAGTCTTCAGGACTGAATTTGATTTGACTTGAAATTGAGCACTCCATCCTCTAAATTGTAAAGTACATTATCTTTCCTGTTTCAGAATTTATTATGACGCCTTCCTCAGTCTTCTAGTCCGTAAATCAAGTTTTTAAAATAACTTTAGGAGATGTCTCAGAGAAAATAAGCTTTAGACCATTAAACCAATAAGCTTTTTAAAACTCATTTAACTTTTTTAACTCATTTAAACCAATAAGCTTTAAACCATTGCTTTTAAGAAAACAATTCTAGAAGGACCCACGAAAATTAGCATTGAAGTATGCCAAATTTGGGAAAGTGTTTTTTTTTTTTCCCATTGTAGAGTATAATAATAGTTAAAAACCTGAGAATGGTATTGTTTTTTAATCAGAAACCCAAGACCAATAAAATCCTTGGGGACAAAAGGGTTATTTCTATGTTTTTAATTTTGTTTTCTTGTATTTTGAGGCTTTAATTTGTTCTTTTTTTAAAATTTGAGGAAGAGAGGAAATTAAACCATGGAAGATGAGGATTTTATTTTAAATAGGATTCCTGAGAGCTCACTGATAGTATCTGAAATATGCCATTTGAGAAAAAGAGTTGCGTATTGAGGTTTAGATTAACTCTAAGAAAAGCTGAGCCTGCCATTCAAAATACGGTCTTTTCCAGAGCATCATCCTGCACACTTTGAAAGTTGAATGCTTGGTTTCAAAAACCTTGTTTAAATGCATTATGTTTTCATTACAATGTGTGCTGCTAACAAATTTGGAAGAAAGATCTGTAAGACATGTACAAGAATGTGTAAGACTAACTTTGTGGTAGCTTTGGCTAAGGAATTCCTGTATCAGGGGAATTATCTAATGCTAGATTGGTCCTTGCAGAACTGTACAATTTCAGCTCATGCTGCATTTACTTGAGCAAGCTGCAGAACCTATCTGAATACAAGTGTGGCAACTGTGTGTAAAACATCACATTCACAAGTTGAACAATTGTTTCCAGTGTAACTTTACTTTTTAGGGAGTTAGTTTTAAATAATAATATAAACTTGTGATACATACTTGAAGAACTCTACGCTATAGGTTAAAACAAAGGAAAAAAAAGCACTTCAGTTTCATTTACTGCCAGTGCTAAGTAATGTAAGATACAGTTAGTGCTTGACTTCATACATAAGTGCCTGAGAAATTATACAAATGTATTTACATTCTACAATCATTCTATTGTTCACAGTAAAATCCCTGCTGATTTTTTTAAAGTAGCAAATTATTATGAAGGGGACACACAATATTGAAGCTGGGCTGTGCTAAAATGACTCAAAGAATCAAATGATTTTTAAAGAACTGCTTCTAGCTCTTTGTTCTAATATCAACTGAATGCTTTTGGTAAGGTGTTTGGGGAAATGATGCCCCAACAGCTCTGAGAGCACAACAGGGTCATAAGCATAGAAGGGTCTCCCCAGTGCTACTCTCTTCTTTGCTTGACCAAGAGGCCCCAATTGTAATTGCCCTCCTCTGTGCTCATTTTGTGTTTGTTGTTGTTGTTGTCATCGTCGTCTTTTAATGAGATTTTTAATGATGACCACAAGTAGCCCCGCTCTATATTCTGACACCATTCCTTGGCCTTCCAGTCTCCTCTGACTTAAAATATTCCCAGGATTGTCACTTTTCTTTATTGAACTTAAAGCACTGGTACTGAAACCTAAAGATGCTTACAGGTAGTGTGGCTATAATTTAAGCCGTAGAGTTTTGGAGTCGGCACAAATGAAGAATGGGAGGTTCCTATATAGATTTAAGAACATCAGAAAGCATGGTGCAGCCTGTCAAGCTCACACTCATCACTTTCCTGTTTTCCTCAACAGCGCTTGAGACCAGGATTTCTAGTTAGTCAAGGTTGTAAATAGGACTGATTTCTGAAGGTAGAATAGGGGCAGTGGTAGAAAGAAGTTGAAAAGTATAAATATTTCACGGTTTTCTTTGGTAAATGAAGTTTGGATTAAATCAGTACTTGGAAACAGAGTTCTTTCTTAGTTCAGTGAACATTTTTATTGCTATGTAAATCACTAGGAAAATTGGCATTTGAACACGTTTCTCTTTTTCCTTTTTCTAAACCAAAAAGACGGTGACTCTTAATCACCTATGTATATATGCTGAGGGCTTTAGAAAATGTCCAGGGAATCAGTATGGCCTTATGTGTCCTGGAGCAGCAGCTCACATCCTTTGTTCCAAGAAACACTTTGTTTTTGTGTACACCATCCATCCAGAAGGGATTTGAATAGAGGTTATAGAGAGACTGATAGGGTTGCTTGCCAACATAAGCACGAAACCGATGTCTTGATTTGAAATCCATGATGGAAAGCAGATTGTGTAGTTTATTCCTCTGGCCTTTGTAATAGCACATTGTTGGTTGCAAACAAATACTTGTATTAAAGCACACAATTTGGCGTATGATCTGTGTGCAGTTGCTTTTCAACCCAGCACAGCCTACAAACTCTCCAGCAGGGTTGGAAGTACAGTAGTAGTAATTCTTTGTTCATTTTGTTGCACCCACTCTCGATTTTTCCTTTTTCTCTCGCAATTTTCAGAATTCAGCTATCAAATTGAAAACCCATTTATAGTAACTTCAGTGATCACAAAATAATATGTGGGCTATTCCATGTTATTCCTGCTGTGATGTCTATCACTTATGTGGTAGGTCTTACAGGATCTTGAATGTTTTCAAGATCATCATACAATAATGGATTTAGTTTGCCCAGAAAGTGCACAACTGTTAACATGGGAAATAAGGTGTTTTCTGATTTAAGATACCCTCAGTGATACTCATTTACTACATTTTTCTTAGGAAATGACTTATTAGTACTTGCCATCCCAGGAAATATTACTCTCTTTATTTTGCTTATAAATACTAAATTTAAGAATACAGTATTCTCACATTCCTTGTGTGATATCAGCTTTAGTACTTAATGTGTTCAAATGAATTGCATTTTTAGTAAATTTTTTTAACGTTGCCAATAAATAAGCAAAGTAAAATGTAAAAATCACCCCTGAGGCTTGATTTTAGTATATCTTCAATATTTACTCTTTTTTTAGGTATGATATATTTCATTTTAAGTCCTTTATCCTTTTATTTGGTCATTTCTGTAATATGTTCCAAAAGGCTTATCATTTTTAGTAAAAAATAAGATTTGTTGGAGACTTGCAGTGTTATAGAAATACAAGCTCGTCAGCTAAGGCAATCCCTTATTGCTTAGAATGCCTTTTAACCTGATTATATTGCAATCAATTCTGTTTTGTTTTTAAAAGTTCTTTTTGTCTTGTTGCACAAAAGGGCCTTTTTATTACCATAGCAACTTGGTTGTGATGTTTGAACTAGAGCTTAACTTTTCGTTAGATTTATCTTTGGTCTCTAGGAAAATTGCTACCCTTTTAGTAAATGACATTCTGGAAGTAGCTTGTGATATAGCTTCCCCAAAAAGCTCTCTGTAGGATCCCATAATAAAACATCTGTATTGTAAAACATCCTTCTGAATGCATATAACCCTTGAAGACCTGTCTTTTGTTTAACTGGAATCTCACTTCACTTTTAATCAAGGCACCTTCAGATCTCTTTAAATAGTGGGAAAAACAAAACACTGTGGTCAGAGAATAAGGAAGGGTTTTTCCTAAAGCCTTCATGCATTCTAAACTTACACTTTTTTTTACCTGAATCTTTTTCTCCCTCTTTAAATCAGCCGAATTTGAAGGGCACCATTTAAATTACAGAATTTTAAAA
>PVIJ01008574.1:16432-73238 GCA_004024925.1 Scalopus aquaticus
TTTTTTTTTTTTTTTTTTTTTTTTTTTTTTTTTTTTTTTTTTTTTTTTTTTTTTTTTTTTTTTTTTTTTTTTTTTTTTTTTTTTTTTTTTTTTTTTTTTTTTTTTTTTTTTTTTTTTTTTTTTTTTATTTAGTCCCTTTTCCTAATAGGAATGAAGGAGGGAGAGAGAGGTTTAGGATACACTGTTAGAAGAGCCATGGAAAAGTTTAACTGAAAACAAGGCAGTATTGCTGTCAGAGAAAGAAAAAATGACCCAGAGTTGGTTCACCTGTTAACTTACTTATGAAAATCTGGGTCACAAACGTTTTAAGCATTTTTCTTGTAAGCCATGTTTGTGGTTGTCAGTAAAGGAGGCTTGCATAAAGTCTCATACAGTGACTGAAACAAAACGAAACACACGTCTGCAGGCTGAAAGCACAGGGCAGCTGGAAAGGCTACTTCTCTACACCCACATATTTCCAACCTCCACTAGTGTTGCGTCTTGGAAATGGCCAAGAAACTTGTTCCCTAGTAAGACCCCCTAAAATGATGAATTGACTGTGCACTTTTCCTGTGAACTAATTCCATCTCAGGCCTTAAAGCAGCAACTAAATGTCAAATTCAGCTGGTGGCAGCTATGCTCTGGCATCGTCACAGCACAGCCCTTCAAGTACACAGTCTTTTCCTTTAAAGATAAGCAAACTGAGGCTAAGAAATGTTCAGTAACTTGTGGCAGAGCTGGGAGTTGAACCCAGGTCTGTCTAAATAAAAAAAAACTGCGTTCTTTCTGTTCTTCTATGCTACCTCTGAAGTTATTCAAACACACATTCAGAATGCTTTGGGTCTTCTACCCCAGCATTTTTTCCTTTTTCTTCTTTCCTTTTTTTTTTTTTTTTTTTTTTTTTTAAATGAGGGACTGACATCTAGAGGAAAAGCAAGAACCCAACAGGATCCAGACCTATGGTTCTGTTTTTTAGGGGCTAAAAGTAGATTAGATTGATCTTTCTTTCCTCATACATCACAGCAATATGATGTCTGTATTGACCAAAATAACAACTAGGTAAGTAATTACTAAATTAAAATCTCATGTTTGGCCTGTCGGAGACAAAAATCTCCTTATAATTGATTAAAAAACTAGGTGATGTTATTTTCACTTTAGTTTTGAGAAATTGTCAATTTTTTGTGTCCTGTATATTTCATATGTTTTAAAGGCACATTTTCCAACAAAGTCAAGGCAGAAGAGACATGTTTTAGGTAGGAAATAAATATTTAAGTACTTTTTTAAATTTATAAGTAAACAGTTAATTAAATGACCCTAATCTTATATCAAGAATATATATATTGGTAGATGATCCTTCTATCTTTTTTAGCAAATTTTATATCCAAAGATTCTTTGTAACTAAACAAATTTCAACTCAAGAATAACGTGGGTTTTTAAAGATCAGATTTTACAGTCCATCTTTAATTTTAGTACAAACACTAAATTTAGTTAACTCCAACATAACATAAAACTAATCAAATATGGTAGACATTTGCAGAGTTCAGGGCATTTTGCCTAAATTGTGAGCTCGCCTCTAATTGTGGGGTCTTATTTCCCTTTCAGATATAGAGGACTTAAAATATGCTGCTTTTGGAACCTACAGTAGCAATTTTGCAGTGAGCACACTTACAAGCTATGACTGGTCAGACAGGGATGATGCGTCTCAGGGCAGAAAACTCTCTCCATTTGTCCTCTCAGCAGGAAGCGGATCCTCCTCAGCTGCCTCAGTTCTTCAAAAGAAAGAGACTTCATTTGGCAGTTCTGACAACATCACCATGACATCTCTCTCCAAGGTAACAACTTTTGTAAGTGAAGATGCTCTTCCAGAGACTGCCTTCCCAGCGTTTGCCAATTTTAAAGATACTAGTCCTCAGACCACTGAGCAAAAGGAATGTGAACGCAGGGACAGTAAAGATTTCACAAGGCAGGACCTGCCTACTGCTGAGCAGAACCAGGAAGCCATGTGTCCAAGCCCAGCTTCCAGCAGCACTTCTTACGACACCCCCAAAGAGTGTTCAGATGACTTTGGCGAGTTTCAAAGTGAAAAGCCCAAAATCAGCAAATTTGACTTTTTAGTGGCCAATTCACAAAGCAAAATGAAATCCAGTGAAGAAATGATCAAAAGTGAGCTGGCAACTTTTGACCTTTCTGTCCAAGGTGAGTAGCTTTCAACATAGATTTTGCTGTCACAGTTTATTCCACTGAGATGTTCCTTTTTAAGAATAAAAAGTTGGTCCCTGGTTTAGCAGGAAGTAGCTTTTCTGACATCTGGAACTACTGCCTGTTACAGATAGCTATAAGAAAAGTTTCCCTGAGACTGACCTGAAATTAAGCTTCTCTCAGGTAGCTAGCTGCTTTGGGGCCTGAAAACAAGCACAGCACAGCACACAACCGTTGTTGGTTAGCTTGTTTGGCTAGAGGGGCACTGTGTTAAGGGGGCCGGGGAAATGGGCCTGATCCATCTGTAGGCAGGTCAGCGTTGCTCGTGTTCCCTGGCTGCAGACTGTTTTTGATCTACATGCTGCAACGGGGTAGCTGTGGATTGTGATCCAGTCTGCAGACCTGTTTTGGTTGACCCTCACGGAAGGCTTTCTCGTATGTGAAGAAACTGCCAGTACATAAAAGTCATGAGATTTCGTGTTCTGTGTTTCTAGCTTTTTTGAAAAACCACATCTGACTACACTAGGTCTGAATTCCTACTTCTTGACAGTCAGCTGCTGCTGAGTAGCTACATGGGGTATGCTCTCCCCAAGGTCACAATCCCCCCATCTTCCTTTCTCCAACTGACCTCAGTCATTTACTTTACCTGCCTGTTGTCTGAAGACATTTGAGTTTACCCCTTCTGCCTTAATCCCATCCTAATAGAGGAATCGCAGGTTTCTGTTAGATTCAAGGAGTATGGAAAAGCTCAGTGCAAATCTATAATGCTTAGCAAAACAATACAACTCTTCTGCATTGATATTGAGAAGGGCACTTTTGTCCTCTAGACTCCAGTGATTCTGGATGTAGAATTATGGGAAAATGTGACCAGAGAAGAGAAATGGAGAAAATTAAAGGCAGGGAAGCCAAGCTGGAAAGAACAGAAAGGATTTAGTATGTGGCTTTCTGGACAGAATGGGTGAGGATTGTGCTTCTGCCTGCATCGTGACATAAACATCTAAAGAAGCGGGTCATGTTAGCAAGGAAGAGCCTCTGCTTGAACTAAGCTGAGCAGTCAGAACCTTTGCTTGTGCCATCTGTTTCTCCCAGGATCACACAAGAGGAGTTTGAGCCTTGGTGATAAAGAAATAAGCCGTTCTTCTCCTTCTCCCGCTTTGGAGCAACCTTTCAGAGACCGTTCCAACACTCTTAGTGAGAAGCCGGCTCTGCCTGTCATCCGTGACAAGTACAAAGATCTGACTGGAGAGGTGGAGGTGAGTGGGGTGCTTTTCCACAGGAGGCAAGTCAGAGACCAGCTGAGCACTAAGAGTCCCAAGGCAAAATGCTTTCAGCTTTCACGGGAGGGTAACAAGCAGCGGGAAGTCACAAGGCACCAGGCAAAAAAATAAGCAATTAAAATGAGAGAATGGTGACATTAACCCTGGGTGACTGACTGTACCTCCCAGATGTGTCACCCACAGAAAGTGGTTCAAGGGATTTCACAAGGAGGGGGATAGTGCTTTGAGCACTTAGACTGTGTCATCTTAGTGAATCTTAAAACATCACAGTAGAGAAGAGTGGGGCAGTGTTGTGGATCTCACTGCATCCTAGTCCATGCCTGCTTCCCCCTATAGCCACGCTGAATCTCCCTTTCCTCATCACACACATGCACATACACGTACACACATGACATCAAAGCTGCCAAACGGGGAGCTGGGCTTTGATACCAGCTCTTGTGCTAGACACTCAGGTGAGGAGGATCATTGCCAAAATTCTCACTGTTAGGGAACAAATAAGGCAACATTTACAGAGGGAAGCAGCTACAGAACGTTTTTCTCAGGTTCACAAGTCATGAGCTTGGAAGTTGCACTTGTTACTGATTTTAATAATCACTAGTGGGATCAAACGATCAACTATGTTTGAACTAGAATGATCTTGATAAAAGGGAAAATCTACCAGTGCTCTTCAAATTGACAGAATTCGTAAATACTGGATTCCTGACATGCCCTATTAACCCAGTTCTTTTTATAACATTCACAGGAAAATGAAAGATACGCATATGAGTGGCAGAGATGCCTGAGAAGTGCCCTCGATGTGAGTATGTCACTTGGTGAACAAGTTTTCTTGGATCATTTTGCAGCCACTTGGTTCATTTGAATGGACAGAGGCAGAGTTAAGGAGAACCCTACCTTTGGGACTCTGTGCAGAGCGAAGTTCTGTAGAGAGCGGCCATCTTAAGTGAGGAATCCGTCACATTTGTGATGGCCACCTCTGGCTCCCTTGTCACCTGCACCCTTGCCTGTCTCTGTGTTTAAGATATAACAAAATGATTAACTTTGCCTAAATTAAAATGATATTTAAGCTCAAAAACCTCTATCTTTTCCAAAGAAATGAAAAATTCCTTCTCAAGGTTAAAACTGAATTCTCAGATTTGTCTCCGCTTAATCATACACAGACATCAGTCGGTCATGCTTTTTCACACCTGACTCACCTGTTTGGTTTTCTGGTAGTAAATTAATTTGCAATGACTTTTCTCGATTATGTAAGGTGATATGATTTCATTTCTTCTAGGTCATTAAGAAGGCAAATGACACCTTAAATGGAATCAGTAGTAGTTCTGTTTGCACAGAAGTAATTCAGTCAGCTCAAGGCATGGAATATTTATTAGGTATGTTCTTTTATATTTCATTTATTCACAATCACAGCACTGCTATATTTTCAGTTTTCCCTTTTGTTAAGTATTTTAATCTTAATCTCTCAAGCTACATATGATTTCACTAAATAGCATCTGTGTTTGTAGATAAGACACTTACGTCACCGATAGTGACAACTATTTGATTTAAGGTCTTTGTGACTAAGTTTCCCAGCTGTTGTTATTATACACATACACAATTTTACAAAATGTAAAATTACATTTGTGTTACTGGTTTATCAGAGTTTGAACTAAAGACAGCACAGATTCCTTAACTTCCTGGCTACCCTCAGCTGTTAAGGAATCTGTGATGTCTTTAGTTCAAACTCTGACAAACCAGTGACACAAATGTTACTTTGAAATTTGAAACCTCAGTCTGTCTAGCTCAGTGTTGGCTTCCCGCCCTCGGCTCAGCATGGCCCAAGTCAAAGCCATGTTCTTGTTCAGATCTTTACTCAGGTGTCACCGTCTAAAACTGCCTCTTCTCCCTCCATTAGAGAGGAGAAAGAAGCAAGGATTTTGGTCTTTATGTTCACTTTTGAGTCTCCAGTACCTATACTAATGCCTGGCACATCGTAGTCACTCAGATTTATTTGCTGAATGAACAGCTAGTGAGTGGATATGCTCTCTCAGTGTTACTTCTGCCGCCCCCTCTGCTTCCTCTTTCCTGCTCACACAGACACAGTCCTACAAATGGTCACCAGGTAACGGGCTGCCTGTCTTTCCTTTCTAATAGGTTTGCTAGCATCTATGAAAGATTGTCTTAGAAGCTCCTTCACTTTGCTTGTGGTGGGCAGTAATTCCTGCCGTTTGCCTGGGAAGGGAGGAGAAAGCCACAGTGCTGTTATACATGAGGCTAACTATGTGCCTCTCTGAAGACTCCAGAAACACCCCCCCCCCCGACCCCCGCATTCCTCTCCTAAGGAGGTAGGGGGTGTGTCTGGTAGCCTTCTTTAGAAAATGAAAGATACTTGGCATCTTGCTTGAAGAGTTCAGCCACAATTTAGAGGTTACAGGAAAAGAACTTCCCTGTGTCCTACTAAGTGTATAAAAGGTACACAGAGACATGAAGTCACAGAGTTTGTAAACCCTTGGATATTCAGAAGAATAAGATATTTTTCATTACTTTATGATGATACTGACATTCAGTTTATTTTAAACTTTTAGTGTTCCCATTTTCAGTTAGTTTAATGGAATTGCCCAAATTCAAACAGGGGGCTCATAGATAAGCCAGGAAATAACAAACAGCTGGTACTAGTGTAACACCTACTCTTCTACAGGCACTGTTCTAGGCTTTTTACAGCAGTAACCCATTTAATCCTATCAACCATCTTTTGAGGAGGTGCTGTTATTATCCCAATTTGACAGATGAGGAAACTGAGGCACAAAGAGATTACGTGACTTGGCCAAGGCTATGCAGCTACTAAGTGGCAGAGCTGGGATTTGAACCCAAGCAGTGTAGCTCTAGAGTCTGTGTTGTTTGTTTGTTTTTTTAAAGATTTTATTGACGCATACAAGGCCTGGGGTATAGCCTGGGGTTGGTGAGAGGTTTCACCAGAAGCAGAGTGTGGAGCAAAATAGGCAGATCTACTGAAATACAAAGCTGAAGGGAGCAGCAGGTGAGACAGGAGAGGTCTGCTGCGCCATGTGGGCAGCTCCCTGGCCAGGGATCGAACTCATGCCGCAGTGACTAGGGATAACTTGATAGTGTTAAGACTTTAACCCTTGCACCACCAGGGAGGCCCCTAGAGTCTGTGTTTTTATCAATGAGTTATACGGTGGCATTAAAAGGTGGATTGGTCACAAGGATTGGTAAGTTCCCCTTGTCCAGATGTAGTCCTTAGTTCCAACTAAGATATCAGCAAGTAGTAATCTCCTGTCTTTCCCATCTTCCTCTGCACTTCTAGCACCTAACTCTCTGCTCTCTCACTCTGTCAGGTGTTGTTGAGGTGTACAGAGTAACTAAACGTGTGGAGCTGGGAATAAAAGCTACTGCAGTGTGCAGTGAGAAACTCCAGCAGTTGCTAAAGGACATCGATAAAGTATGGAATAACCTAATTGGCTTCATGTCACTCGCCACGCTCACAGTAAGTGCATTACAGGTCAGCAGTTGCTTTCCTTTCCACAAACCTAGGTAGTAAGGCAGGGAGTATATGCCTCTAATGGCACTTAAGGTGCCTACTGTGTCATGTTAGGTTAAAGGAAGGAAATAACGGTATGTGGGTAGTTGAGTAGTACTACCTGGCTTCCAGATAGCACCCAGGCCCATTGCACCTAAATAAAATAAGAATATAGGAAAACGTCCATGCTATCTGTGACCTTCTTAATCACACATATACATGCATATTTTACAAAGTATTGTTTGAGTTCTTCCCTTGTGCTTCTAATTACATTCTTGTATATGTCTTTAAAAAGCTGTATGCTGTGTCTTGCTGTTATCATATGGTTTAACCTTTTTACATTTTTAAGTTTGGGGATTAATTTCATTTTTTTCCTAGTATAGATAGTTCTACTCTGAAAATCTTTAAATAAGATATTTCTCCCAGTGATACAGTTTCTCCTTTTGGACGAAAGATCAGCATGTTTGTTTACACATACGTATGTGTAGCACATAAGCTATTGCTGTGTTCATCTTGGTTTTCCAGAGAGTTGGGATAGTTGGCAATACTATCAGCAGTATACAGATTCAGATTTCTTTACATTGTGTTCTCGCTTTCTTTGTCAGTTCCTTCACAAGTATGTAATGATTTCCTAAGATGTTCTTACGTTTCTTTCATTTCATAGAGGCTGTGCCATATCCCACATGTTAATTTGCTATTCCTGTTTCCTTTATGTGTAAACGGATCATCTGTCTCTTTGATCATTTGACCATTTATTCAATGAAATATGGTTATAGACCTTACAGATTTCATATTTGTAATAGATTTATACCCACGCACGCATGCTAGTAGGCTGTGGCAATTATTTTCTTCCTCTTCTATTACTTCCCCTTTTTTATATTTCATTGGGCAAACCTATTTTCTTTTTATATATTCATACCTATTCAGTTTGTCTCTGATACTGTCCTTTCTTTCACAGCAGTCAGAAATCTATCTCCCTTCCACAGCTGGAATAAACATGCTGTTCCATTTCCCCTTACCTTTAACTGCGCGGCCGGTCTGAGTGGTCGCAGCCGCAGCGCAGGAGTCAGTTCTCCGTGCTGCGCGCCCAGCCGTCCCAGCATGTCCTAAGCAGCGAGTCCTCTCACCATCGCCACGTGGCTTCTGGTTTGGATTAGTGACTTCTTAAAAAATTTAAGTTATTTTCCAAATCCCTCCTTTTTCCCTCAGACCATTTTCAATTTATAACTTAAGATTTTTTTTTTTTAAGATTTATTTTTTATTTATACATACAAGCTGGGGTACAGGCCAGAGGTGTGGGGCGGCGAGAGTGTTCACCAGAGACAGAGTGGGGAGCAGAACAGGCAGATCAGAAATACACTGCTGAGGGGAGCAGCGGGCGAGGCAGGAGAGGTCTGCCGCACCATGTGGGAATCTCCCCAGCCGGGCGTCGAACTCGCGTCGCCGCTGCCGACAGCTCCACAGCGCAGCACTTAACCGCTGCGCCACCGGGGAGGCCCTATAACTTAAGATTTTACAGTTTAAGGTGATGATATTTTTAAAGACTGCTCCAGCCAATACAGTAAGCAAGGAAGTACAAATATTCAACAAGAAGAAATTAATTTTTTGTGATACAAAATAATTCCAGCAATTTGAACTCAAGACATTCAATTTATTGAACTGGACAAAAATTCATCGCATTCTTACATATTTATAATGTCTAGAAAATATAATAAAATTGGAAACCTTTTTTAGTGTGTAAAATCCTTCAGGTCCTTACCACTTCTGACCTCATAGCAAGGATGATGGGTTCGTTTTTTTTTTATCCCCTCAGGCTGTTCTGCATGCCCTACCGGACATTTCTTTCCAAAGAGCAAATCTAATCTTATAAAACCCTGCACGAGGCTCTCAGGCTCTTCAGGATCCAGTTCAGACTCCTCAGCTCGGTGTATAAGAGCTTTTCATCTCTCAGACGCCCCTTGCTCCCTCACTCCGTCAGATGGCTTTTCCCTCCGGATTCTGCATCGCTGCCCCTAGAAGGCCTTCCAGGAGTCCCTCGGTCTGAACTAGAAACCCTTCCTTTGCATGTCCTTAGCACGTTTCTCTCTCAGATAGGATTGACACGCTTGTTGGTAATTGTGTGTTGACTTCTTTTTTGCCCGCTAGCTTGTCAGCCCCTTCAAAGCAGGACTATGTCTTTCTTTGCATTCTGACAGTGTTTGTTGGAACTTTGTACTCTGTATTTTACAGGTCTCCCTCACTATCCAAAAGTAGACTTTCTTACTTGGTGTGATTTGGAGGGTTGTTTTTTGAGTCTGGGGTTGCTATTAGCACTAATGTATAGGGAAAATTTGGGGGGGCATTCCCCCCCTAAAACCTACCAAATCATACTAAATAGAAACAGTCTACTTTCATATGGTAGGGGAGACCTGTATACTTATTGAAGCTTCCAGTTTTTTTCCAAACTGGATATGCAGTGGTTGTATACCTCATAATTTTAATAACTGCTTCAAAGTTTTTAAATAAATGAGTAAAGAAAGTTCGAACAAAGGGAATAGGAAAGTAGGGGAGATAAAATAAGCTAGATATGAAGTTAAATATAGAAAAACTGTGCTTTTTAAAGTGCTTGCATTGGCTAGTGGTGGGCTGTGCGGCTGACTTCACTCTTCCTGGGATTTGATATAGAGAAGCCCTGATCACTCACTGTGGTCCACTTAGGAGAGGCATCATTGCTCCTGGTATCAGAAAGCACATTATTTTGTGGAATCTCAGAGAGAGGAACTGATGTAACCTGTATTATCTTCAAAAATACCCTTTCATTAAAGAAAGCAACAGATTTCGGTGAGTAGTTTCTTAGGAGATCTCTCCATATAGGCCAAATGGCGTGACTCCAAGTACAAATGAGTGACAGTCATTCTAAGTGTGGAAAAAATAGAGTAAGTGGTAAACCAGAAAAAAGTGGAAGTGCATACTGATGGGAAGCTTATGTCTTTGCTCTACAAAGAAAACATACAAATCAATGAGGAATGTGCCAACATTTCTGTAATATCGGAACAAAACACAAAGTGATTCATAAAGAGGGAGGCACAGCTAGTCAGGAAACCTTAATTCAAATCGAAACTGTTACTACAGGATTAGAAGAAAATACGCCAGAATGGTTATAGGGCTGTGTTTGGGTGATGAAACCCATCCAGTATTTTTAAAGTATTTCTAAGCTTCAGCCACTAGTGAAGCAGTTGACTAGAGATGGTGACTCGGGTGCCGGGGGCAGCGATGGGGCACAGCTGTTACCACGGATAAGCGTGTTACCTTTGCGTCACTGGCAGCACCCTTCATCTAAGCCTCTCGACTGTTTTACAAGGATCTTACCTCAAAATCTGTATTCTCCATGTTTTTATAGCAACAAGATATCTCAGACCACGCATGAGGAAACTAGAGAGCAGTGTGTGCTGGGTCTGTCCTGACTCCCCTTCTGCCTAATCTTGTGCTCAGATGAGCCAGATTAAGCCTGAATAATCATCCTCATTAGCCGATTTTTAATGAGCACTCACCACGTGGTAGACCCTGTTCTTAACTCTTTGTATAGATTTAGTATTCACAAAGGGTTTGAGGATAGCTGCTACCGTTCTCCCCACTTTTACAGATGAAAATACTGAAGCACAGAGACTGGATTCTGTCCGACAGTCAGAAGTCTGCTTTTTTAACCACTACACTCTCGCCTCATTGAAATGGGCAAGCTGGGTGGGTAAAACCAGAGCTATGCAGAGGCCTTTTGGGGGTGAGCAGGGTGTTGCTGAGTATCCAGGTTAATGAGATGAGGCACCAGGGGTCTGTCCTGGTAACAGTTGATTAAAGTCAAGTTCTTAACATTGTTGCCCTGTTTATATCCTAGGACTGTGGCAGCTTAAAGCTTCCCAGTCTCCACTTCGGTTTCAAGGGTCTTTGTTTTGGTGGCAGTCAGTTTCTTGTTGTAGTTAACACTTTGAAGACTAGATTTCTACATAAACCGACAAATAGAGACACACACCCCTTTTTATTCCAGTACAGTTAGAAAAAGACGGGGCTGTGATCGCAAGGCATTTTTCTTTGCCATGAACTCTTCGAAGAAAAGATAACATAAAAGAGCAAGCACAATAACCAACCCATTTTGTGTTAGTCAGTTTTAATGTGTGATGATTGTGGGGAAGCCTGGCCTGGTTGCTGTCATCTGTTTCTTTCCAAGGCAGCTACTAAGAACAGGTGAGGTGACGCTGCTTACCGCTCTTGGGCTGCTTCTCAAACTTTGCAGCTCCCGCCGTGCTACAGCGGCCCCTGAAAAAGGCTTGCCTTCTGCTCGTCTACTCTCTGCCCGCCTTTCCAGTATATAGTAAAATACAGAAGTCTTGGTTATACCACTCATGAGTTTCATCAGTTTTATCATTCAGTGGGTTTGACAATTGCATGCTCCATATCGCCCACTATCAGGAATAGGATAGCCCATCATTCCAGAAAGTCATCGCCCCATCTAGGGATAATCATCCCCGTTCTGACTTTTTACACTGATGCCAATGATTAGTTCTGTCTGAGCTTTGTAAGGAGACCAGGGGATTTGACTTTGTAATTTAGAAGAAAGCCTGCTCGTTTTGGTCACCCCTCTAACCTGGGAGTTCACATACAATTCTAAATTCCTCAGTGTGGCAAAATGTGAGGTGAGTGGAACACTGACTGTCGCGCCGCTGTCAAGCCCCATTGGGACCACTCCATGTCTAGCTGCTGGAGAGTGGTTTTGCCTGGCAGCTGTTTAGATGCCTGGCAAGGGTGTGGAGATTAATTAGTTTGCAGCTAGGCATCACAGGAATGCACTGCAGGCTGCATGTAAATGCCACCACGTATTCGTATCTCCACTGGCCGACACTTTTCCTGTCATAAGTGCTTTTTCCTTTTCCAGTCATAAGTGCTTTTTCCACCAGGTTAGCTGTGACAAAAACAATCGTTCTCGCTCAGATATTTTTCCTGATTATATACGTCATTTCCTCCTGATAATTGCTTGGTCCTTGATCTATAAAACTTACTTGAATGATCCACTCCATGAAGAATGGCATACATTCTGCAAAGGAGGTATAAAGCGTGCCTTGTCCTGGAGCTTTTGCTCTGAAAATATATGCATAAATGTAAGTGACTTGCAAACCAACATCTCTATGTAGTTCAGTTGCAACAAAGATACATAAACTTCAAAAACTGGATTAGAGGCTCAGAGCAGAGAAATCATTACCAGAGAGACACACAATTAAGGCGGCAGAGGAATCTTAGCACTTTGCACCATTGGTTCATTTTAGTAGAACTTGAAGTTTATTAATGAGTCCAGTTGCCGCTGGCTCCTTGTTTACTGCTAATTTTACATCTAGAACCTGCAGGCATTGTGCTGTGTGCTTTATATTCATTCCCATTTAATCCTGGTGACAGTCCCATGAATTCATGAATGAGTCCCATGAATAAGGTGTAATCCTCATTTTTGCAGGTGAAGAAATAAATCTGGGACTTGAATGCACAGCAGTGTAAAAATCCATTCTCCCTATTGTGTTTTAGTCCCAGCCTCCAAGATGCTCAAAAAGACTTGTTCCTTTACACAAAGACTCCATGAAACTACTCCTGTGAAAAGGTGGCTGCGTCACTCTTCTCCAGTGGAAGAGTTCCAGAATGTCGGGGCTGTATCGCAGTGGTGATGGTAGGGTTCGGGAAAGCAGAGTTCAGTCTTCAGCTCCAAATTGGGGCTCCCTCGTGTATATATTTAAGCTGGATTTGATACTAGCGAAGTTTAAAATTCCCTTTCCCTTTCATACTTCCCTTTTTTCCATGGACTAAAACTCCCTCTGGTGGCATAAGCTTATCTCCTTGGTGCACAGGCTGCCAGGAGCTGGCTTTTGTTGAGAGGTAAAAGTCATCTATTTAGTGAGATGAGATGTGATGTAATGTTTAGCCCCCTGAGTGAACAGTTAGGAAGGTTTTATCTCATGGATATGGGTAGGTTTGGAACAAAAATTCAGTCCTAGAAAACAAAACTAATCTAATTTGCCATGTGAAACCTACAAAAAGAAAAAGAACTGTTTATTCTCCTCATCTCTAGTCAACTGAAAATCACAGTGGCTCATACAGGTTCTGTGATTCCGCTTTTATAATGTAAATTATTTTATACTTCCCTTCAATGTGAAATAAGCAGTGAATTTCAGAGTACTTCTTATTACTGTGGCACATCAGGAGAATGGTTTAACTCTAATAGAAAGAATACTTTTGAAATCTTGCCCGCTGCACAGTGTTTCAGAGACAGTCGTCGTGTCTCTGCATGGCTGTCCTCAGCTGACAGCAGGTGGATGTGGCAGACTGAGTAATGTCTGCCCCCAAAGGTGCCTGTGTCCTGATCCCTGAAACCTGTGAATTCGTTACC
Source organism: Scalopus aquaticus (assembly GCA_004024925.1). Taxonomy (NCBI): domain Eukaryota; kingdom Metazoa; phylum Chordata; class Mammalia; order Eulipotyphla; family Talpidae; genus Scalopus; species Scalopus aquaticus. Next base: position 29,802 of record PVIJ01008574.1, read on the forward strand.
TTACGTGGCAAAAGGGACTTTGCTTATTAAGCCTCTCTAGATAGTCAACTTTTCCGGAACTATCCAGATGGACCCAGTGTCATCATAAAGACCCATCGGGGGAAGGCAGGAGAATGAGAACAAGTGATGAGATCATGGAAGCAGAGAGAGAGGTTGGCGGATGCTATGCTATAGGCTCGGAAGACGAGGCCCAAACCCAAGGAGTGTGTAGGCAATCTCTAGAAAACTAGAAAAGGCAAAGAAATAGATTCTCCCCTAGAATTTCCAGAAGGAATGAAGTGCTGCCAGTGAATTTTAGACTTCTGACCTCCAGAACTATAAAAGAATTGATGTTATTTTAAGCCACCAAATTTGTACTCATTCATTACAGTGGCATTACAGTACCAACCAAGCCAGAACCCAAAGTTTGGAATTGCTTGTGGAACCTGTGTCTGGATCACTCTTTATATCGGTAAAATGAGGCAAGGTGATGCCACAGTGACACACACACCATGGCAACGTAAAACAACAAGGGTTTCCTTCTTGTGCCCACCTTATGTTGGAGGGGCCCTGTGCTGTGTCCTCCTCCCTCAGGGCCTAGGTTGACATGGGGCATGGCTGGGTAGCATGGGATATTCAGAGAAACATGACAAATAGCATGTGATCTTACAGGCATCCTTCCAGAAGGGACATATATGACTTACGCTCACAGTGTATTGATCATGACAAGTTCCATGCCTCGTCTCACTTGGGAGGACAGGGAAGGCTCATCCTACCTTTGTCTGAAAGGAGAAAGAATGTTGATGAAGAAAGCTAATTACCAAACTTTTCTTCCTTAATAGTTATTTTCTTGGATATCATTTTAGCAGTTTATTATTGGCTAAAGATTCAGGATTATATATCCAAGTCTGACTCTGGGACTCATCAGTGTGTGCAGTTCATGTATAATAGAACTTTCTTTCTTTTTTCTTTAAAGATTTATTTATTTATGCATACAAGAACTGGGGTGTAGGCCGGAGGTGTGGCGCGGTGAGAGGATTCACCAGAGACAGAGTGGGGAGCAGAACAGGCAGACTGACTGAAATACACTGCTGAGGGGAGCAGCGGGTGAGGCAGAAGAGGTCTGCTGCGCCATGTGGGAAGCTCCCTGGTCGGGGATTGAACTCATGCTGCAGTGGCTCTGGATAGCTTCATAGTGCTGAGACTTAACCGGTTGTGCCCAGAGAGGCCCAGAACTTTTTTTTTTTTTAACCTTTACTAACTGCATGAAATACTTGCCAGTTGAAGTAGGTGGTGGTCAATTTCAGGTGGTCTGTAGAGGGCAGGCCTTCTTGTAGAATTGCAGCCCTTGGTTGGTGTCACACTGCTACAGTGTATTACAGTAACCCAGTGACTTGTGGGTGTGTATTTCTAAAGATCAGTTTTATCATTTGAAGAATTTGACCACAGGGTAATTTATCCAAAGCTGTGTGACTTTCACTGGAGATTACAATATAACCTTTTCATTTGCTTCCCTCATGCCTTTAGTAAACATATTAAAGGGTTTTTATTCATTTTTTTTTCCCTGAAGATTGATTTATTTAAGCATACAAGAGCAGGGGTTTAGGCCAGTATCCATAAGGCAAGTCAGCCAGTGCGCCAGGCTCCCAGATCCTTGACCGCCTAGACACTTGTCTCCATTTTATTTAGTCACTCACTTGCATGATCGTCCTGGACGCATCCTCACATCCGCTGTAATGCCTTTGCCACCTTAAATTCAGACTTCTTACCTTCTGAGCCCAGAGCTCAAAAGCCTCCACCTTTCTCACATTTACCTTGTGCTGCTCTTGTTTTTGGTTTCCAAGATAACTGCCTTTTGCTATCTTCTTATCAGCTCCCTTCTTCACTTCCTTTCCTACCTGCTTTGTCCTTAGTAGAACACAGCAAGTACTCAGAAAATATTTGGGAAATTGAATACTTGTATTAATGGCATCAATGTACTCAGTTTGCCGTTCAGCCTACTGAGGATAAATGACAAGGGAATTAAGCCAATAATGCTTGGAAATACTGCATTCTCACCCATGTGTCTTGTCCTCACAGCCTGATGAAAATTCACTGGATTTTTCCTCTTGTATGCTACGACCTGGGATTAAAAATGCTCAGGAACTTGCTTGTGGGGTGTGCCTCTTGAATGTGGACTCCAGGAGCAGGGTAAGTCACAAGCCTTCCCCCTGGAGATGGCAAAGCACTTCCCTCACATGACCTGGAGGACAACCCCATCTAGTTCACTTCTCTGCAAGGTCTGTGGCCAGGGGTGGGGGCCTCAAAGTCCTGCAGTTGACCACCGAGCAGACGCATTCTTTCCCAAGAGCAGTGGGGCGAGCTGTTGAGGGAGTGGATGCAGCTCTTCCCTTTCTAGCCAGCAAGCTGCTGGCATTGTGCCTGCAGCACCCTGAGCACAGTGGGTGGTAGAGAAAAGGTTAAGCCTGAAAGGATTTGTTTGGTGGCAGGAAGCCCTGTTCTGGGAAATTTTGTTGACCTTTGGTTTCAACGTTATTTCAGAAAGAAGAGAAGCCTGCAGAAGAACGTCCTAAAAAAGTATGAACCAGTTACATATTTTTCCTAGCATCTCCATCTTAATTTTGAGTGTAGAAGGCAAATCAGATGATTCCACTGTCATCTTGACCTGTTCCAATCATGAATCTTTTTACCTAGTCATTTTTGTTCCCATAACGTTTGATTTGATCAGCTAACGTGTCTGTCTGGGTCCACTTCTGTCTTGTTTGCATGCTTGTACTCCATAATTGGCTTCTGATAACGTGGTTATTTCTCTCTGCAACGAGCATGGTAGCAGAATGAGCAATTCTAGGAGGATGGAAGTCGGAGTGACACAGAATAAGATCAGAGAGCCTCAGGATTTGACTGTTACCAGACTAAAACAAATTGTTCAGATTTTAGAGGGGGTTTTGTTTTGTTCAATTGTAGTGCTTAAGAAAATGCCCCAGGAGGTAGTTGCGGTTAGGACTAGCTGGCTGTATTTACCTATAACCATTACTCACCTGGAAATAATTTTTATGTGTTTAATATCTGTAGTTTTTACAAATTCTATTTCTGTTTGAATCTTAAAATATGTCAAGTCACTTAATCAGCTCCCAATGGCCCAAGACCCTAAGAGATTTTAATCTCGTTTTCAAACTCTCTTGTAACTTTTCTTTCATGATAGGACCATAATCAGGCACAGAAAAGTAAGGGATTAGATGTTGCAGTCAAATACCAGCCTTAGAGGGCTTCCCTTCTGCACAGTGAGGGATAAAGTTTATCCATGGTCTTTGGCTATCTTAATTGCCCACATTAAGATACATTCTGCCCCCTCCGAAGATTCTGCCTTTTCTATGAAAGATTTGGCCTTGCTTTTGCTGAAACTAGTGGTAAAGATTTGTTTATTCCTTTATTTAGCAGCAAAGAAACTTTCGCTTTAAGTCCTGTAGCCACCTGCTCAGCTTTTGTGTTTGCCAGTTTGACCTCAGCTTCTGTGACCTGGAGAGGTCTACGTACTGGTTGCTGGGCAGCTCGTAGGAAGCGGCCTGACATGCTCTGTTATCTGCTTATCTCCGGCAGGCGTTCAACTCAGAGACAGACAGCTTCAAGCTGGCATATGGAGGACACCAGTATCACGCCAGCTGTGCCAACTTCTGGATCAACTGTGTTGAACCAAAACCACCTGGCCTCATCCTGCCTGATTTGCTCTGAAAAGCTTTTCTATGAAGTACCAGCTGAGTTGGGTTTTTTTTTCCCATCACACCCCATGGGGTGAGAGGAATCAATAAACAGAACATTTATGAATCTATATGAAGAATTCCCCGAAGAGGTTGGGGAACCAAAGCTGCGCAAGCTCCCCGTCAGTCCCACAGATGACTTCCATCCCCTGGCTTCCACTGCCGGTGTGTTGGGCTGAGGTAAAATCCCCCTACCCAAGCTGTGGCACTAGATGTTTGCTAACTTATCTCTCATTCTCGTAAGACGTTTTAATATATGGACCGTAATTTTCTTTAAGGAATATTTGCTGCTGCAGTATTAAAACTGTGAAGAATTAACATTTGATGAAAATAAATTATTGTCGTAGGACTGGAATTGACCATGTTTCATGCCAGTGTTTACTTATATCTAGAACCTAATTGTCCTGTAAAGTAGAATACATTTATGCACACTTCGATTGAGGACTGAAATGAATAAAAAGGGGAAATGGTGATTAAACTGATGTTCTTTTTATAGAAAAAATTCTGCTTATCTCCACTGGATAATGGCAGGTAAGTGAGGGCAGGTTTATCAACTTTCCTGTCATAACTGAAGCAGTTCTCCTTTGCTCATTTCTAAAACTACCAACTTTCAAGATTTTTTTCTCAAAAGGTACCTGGACTTTTTGCAGTGGAGGAAAATGTCCTTTTTGCCAGAGGCTCAGATCCTTATATACCAGGATGAATATCCTTCCTCGGAGACTTCACTGAAAAAGTGAAACCTCTGTTTCACTTCTCATAAAGACTATGAACATGGTCATTTTTTCAGACAAGATTTGGAAAGGCAGGTGAATGAAATCTCTTTGTGACAGCCTCTCCAATTTCCAAATCAGGCTGCTTAGGGACCAGTATTGCCTGACTTTAGCAGTGTATGTATGAGAGATCTGAAATTTAGTTCAGGATTAGCAAGAGGAGTTTCTGGCTTAGGGAGGCAAATAATAAGACACATAGAGCAGAGAGACATGACTTAAGAACAGTGGAAGAAATAAGTTCAAAAACAGCTCTGAATTTTAGAAGATAGCTAGTGCTCTGGTGTAGGGAATTTTCTTTGCCACTTAAACTGCTTAAAATCACAAATAAAGGAAAAAGGGTAAGTGGTTAAGGACTGTGTTATTCCTGGGAAGAACAGGCCAACATAGGCCATATTTCTCTTAGTTGTAACTATGTACTTTATGAAGACTTGAATCTTGTGTTTCACTTTGTATGACTTAGGCCCTCTGACCTAGACTCAGCACTTAATGGAGAAGTTGCTTTGGGTTATGTAATTGCTTGTTTACATAATTTATTTTCCCTTCTCAGGACAAAACTTGAATTTTATTTTGTTACATCTTACACCTTTTACCTCCATCTTCAAGAAAGGTGTAGAACATTTTCATTGAACAGCTATTGATGGGACTTCTGTTTTACCTTGTGTGCTTCAGAATGCAGAGCAGTGTTGATGAGGTAAATACGTTTTCATTCGCTCCACACACCACCTCCAGCTGCTAGTGACTGGGATAGCTGTTGCCAAACTGATGCCTTCAGAGCCATTGCCCTCCACAGTGCTGGTGGGGGGTTAGTGAGTCCACACAAGGGAGCCAGCCAGTCTCCACAGGCTTTTCCCGAAGCCTGTGTGTGCCACTTCAGCCTGAGCAGCGTCTGGGGTCTCCACATGGCATTTTGAAAATTATGCTCACCTGTTAACTTGATTGATTTCCATTCCTAGGTATATTCCGCAGTACCTCAGTTAAATTCTGAAGTATAAGTACTGCTGACTTTACCAAGCATGATAGATTTAGTCACTCCTTGGAAGGCTTAAGAGGAAAATACAGCAACCAACAAAAAACCTTTGCTACGAAAAATATTCACTACTTTTTAGTATCTGTTAAACAGGGTAAGTGTTTTATTAGATGTCACCGGTAAGGTCTTGGGGAGTGTGGAATACCATTGCATTGATTTTCTTCTTTAATGCAAGTTTATTAAAATGACTCAACATTGCATTCAGCTTCACCTCAGTGCTTGATAGTCAAGAGCCCAGTGTCCTTGGAAACAGTAACCAAGGTTACTGATTTCCATACTGTGTATTGTGCAGGCGGCTTCACCCCCACTGCTTGAGTGGCAATTAATATAAGCACTTTTCTTTTTTGGTATTCTATTTTACCTTTAAAATTGTTGTGGCTTACTGTGTAATTTTTGTCTGGACATGCTTGAGGTAGAGAAGGTACAGGGTATGTTATCCATGCTTTTCTTCCCTACTAGTTAGCACTCCAGATAGGCTTTAAATTATTTTCTGTGAGCATATTTATATATTTTGTTTGTTTCTTTCAAGATGCCTTTTACTTTCCTTTAATGACTAGCATGTTCTTTAGCTTTGAGAAGTCTGTAGCCTTTATGTTACAGAAATTTGAAGTGCTTGGCAATCACTACAAAAATCTCCCTGACACCAAGGTCACACATCTTCCTTTGTGACCAGTTAGTAAACTTTCTTGACATTTAGATTAGAAAAGGGTCGAGGCCAGGCTTCCCAAGTGCTAAGAATGCTCTTATTTACATCCCAGTCAAGATGTCCGTCAGGATTTTTACAGGAAATTTCCTTAATTAGCCAGAACCTATCATTACATGTGTTCTAACTACAGTAGTATGATGGTTTCATTCTTATCCAGAGACAGCCAATTAGTTTACCTTTACACTAAAGACAATAAGAGCCTCCTTGGGTTGTGATTTTGTTCTGTTTTTGATCATGTGTTAATATAGCATTTATGGGCTTCTCTGATTTTAACTTCCCTACTTAGACAATGGTGCACATTTGTAAAAGCAGGTAAATGTTAGAAGGTAGAATTTAAATGGAAACTATTACCACAGTCTGTAGCTGAAGATATGGTTTATGTAAATACACAGCCACTGGCAGCGTATGTATGGCCTCTTGCCAAAATAGACCCCAAAAATCTAGAAAATCCTTGCATGGATAAGCAAGCTACAACCTACCCAGACAGATGAAGTGATGCAGTGTGGTGACAGCAGCTCCCCTAAAAGAGAAGCAACCTGGTAACTCACCCTTGTTTCTTAGGAGAGTAGAGTCAGAAAAGAGGTAATTAAACTTCTAAGTCCCAGGTGAGTTGTGTTGTCAGATGTATTATTAGGAGCAGTGAACGGGGGTGACATTTCCAAGTTTCAACAAAGGAGGCCATTGTTATTGTTTATTTGTCATACTGAGGTTTGGTTTAAGGCGTGTGTATGTGTGAACGGTCCACCAAAGGCACACCTTTTGTTAAAAACTAATTTCTTTGAAGTGCACTCCACTTACCAAGAGACAAGCGAACACAGTGCGTTTCATCAGAATGTACACTCTACGCTGTTTTCCATTGTTCCAGCATTGTGAGTGACATTAGTATCTGCCTGTCTGCAAGCATGTGAAATGGTGACATGATTCAGCTGGGATGTCTATTTTAGGTAGTGTTCATGACTGTCACAGGAGCCATATTTTAACACAATTATTGAAAAGCATCTTCTATCAGTACACACACACCCCCTTAAATTCTTATTAGTAAAAATTCTAATGTGATAAGCAGATATATTTATTAAAAATAATGCTGATATAGTAATCCTGGGGCACAATGATCCCAAGAGGGTTTTTGTAGGTTTCATTATAATTATGCAACAGCTAAATAACTTTTTTTTTTAAACTTAGAGACACTAAATAATAGGAGGAAAGGAAAAGAGAAAGGCTAATCCAGTAGAGACTGAAGCTGGTGTCAGTCTTCCCTACGCCATTGTTTGGTGAGCAGCCTTGGACAAAGCTTGTCTCTGAAGGACTGACAGGGCCCAAAGTGATTTTTGCACTGAGCTCCTCTTACCCCTGCCATGAAGCCAAAAGGCCGGGGTTTCAGAATGGAGCAGAACCACACAGTTTATTAAACTGTTCAAAGTGTTAAAAATGATTAAAAGCCAGTTAAAGATTTTCATAAACACTATTCCAAAATGTTAGTTTTAAAAATGTTACTAGCAATGTATGCTTTCCCCTTATGTTCCTCCCCTCTTAAAATAAATGAACACCCAGTGTAAAAAACACTTCAGGAAGAACCAAAAGTCAACTATTTGAAAAGAAAGGTGAAGAGGAGAGCAGATGGTGTGTAGCAGATGCTGGTACTGCTCAAGGGGCTGCTGATGCAGGCTGTGGTGGCATTAAATCCCCCAGTAAGGCATCAGGTGTCGGGACTCTTTCTCGTAAACGTCTGGAACTATGCCATAAGGTGTCTGTACCATCTTAACTGTCGACTTCCCAAAAAGCTGGCGCTCATAGTCTATCAGCTGCCTCCAGAAGCCTACGTTGGGCCTGATGACAGGCCTCCGGGCTTTCACCCAGTTGTATGCCTCCAGCAGGCACACGTTATGGAATTTCATCAGGTAAGCAATGCAGAGAGTGGCCGAGCGGCTCACCCCTGCAGCACAGTGCACCAAGGTGGCCCCATGCTTCCTGCTCACACTGTGGATCTTGTCAGCCACGGTGTCAAAGTACAGTCCAATGGGGGCATGAGGCATGTCGGCCAGAGGCACTTTAACATATTCAAACTGGGGCCAGTTGAAATTGGGGATCTCAATGGTAGCATTAACGATGCAGGTGATCCCACGCGCCTGGAGGAGGTGCCGGTTGGAGGCCACACTGCCCCTGCCCAAGAAGAGCGAGGAGGTGATTTGAGCAATGCCTCCTACGTCTCCCTCGGAAATCATCCGAGGGGCCATGAGAGTCCGCGGCAGCGTGCTGTGACCTCTGGAGCTCATGAAGACGCCAGCGATCACACTTGCATCCTCGGAAGCAAGACCACAGTGTTATGTTTTCCTCCACCAAGGAATTCAAAATCAGTCGCCTTCCTGCAAAATACAGGTATCTGTCAGTACTTTACATGCTTTTGATTCACCACAGCCTTCTGTTTGTGGGATAGGAAAGTGAAAGGATTGGGAGTAGTTGTTTTCTGCAATATTCTTTCAAGGATGCAGATAAATTACTTTCTGTTGGCTAACAGGAATAGTCTAAAACACCAATACAGAAAATAATGTAAAGCTCAGTGCTCTGGTGGTTAAAAAAAAAAAACAAACACCAAATGGAAGTAGGCATCCTCTTTTAGGAAAAATTTAACCATAGAAGCGTGCCCAGCAACGGTCTGGTCCCTGGCTCTTAGTGGAGGGAACGGTGTCCCCCAGTGGCCACCTTCTTTCATGTATTTCTTGCCTCCCTCCACATGACTAAGTTTTCCTAAACCTAGTTCTAGACGGAGAGATATTACAAATGATACCACCTTAGGTAAAACTGTCTCTATGGACTAAAAAGATACTGAATTGGACCAGTTACAGAAAAGTAGGATAGGTGGTCCTCAACCCCTTAATATTTAAATAAAAAAAGCTAACTTTTATCATATTCATGACATCTGAATGCTTTGGGCTACCTTGTACTATGCCAATCCCTTGGAAATAATCCCAGGCAATTTGAAGTCCACAGTGTCAAACTAATTCTTCTAAGTTAATGAAAATTTTGGCTGACCTGGGTGTGGTTTAATAACTAACTTCCTAGGTCAATTCTACATACCAAGATGAATCCCACTGGCTGGAATTAGATGCTGGAATTACAACTAATTAGTTTAATATTTGAAGATCTGTATTCTCTCATCAGTACAGTGTTTACTGGCAAAGACATCCAACAGTATACAATGTCTATACTAGTCCTTGCACCACAAAATCACACTGCTTGACGGGTCTGCTCACTGGGACATGAGCTTATCTACACCCAGGGTGCTGTGGGGATGGCAGAAGTGATTTTAATCGGATGAGAACATCTCCACATACAGAGGCCACTCACTCTGAGAAGTCTGGTATTCTCTGGAGTCCTGGGCTAGGTGTAGAAAGTCCTGAGTAGGAGTGCTGATCTCAGTGCACACAAATCAGATCTGTAGGAAAACAAGGAGGCAAGATTGTAACCAATCAGGAAATTCAAAAAACTTCCTTCTGGGTTTCTACTATTAAATTGGGTTTGACTAGAATAAATTTAGAAGGTGTGCTAAATATTTCTAGATGCACATTTAGAGAATGTGCCAGTAAGAAATAATCCAAGTCTCAGCTTTTCATTAATGACACATAACCTACAGTGAGACACATAATAGGTTTTGATCATAAAAACAAAAAATTTTTAAAGAAGATTCGGCCTAGAACACGCTGATGAAATTGTAAGGCACTCCTCCCTAGGCCCGTGAGAGACGCAGAACGCGCAAGAGCCTTCCCTGTGCCTTCAGTCCAGCCAGCAGCGTGGGAGACTGTGCGAGACACCACAGTACATGCAACAGCTAAGTGAGCTGCCGGGAGACAGACAGCCCATGAAGAGCTGCGCTGCAGGTGTGGCTGCAGCCATGAATAGCTGCAGGCATGCTGCTTGAGGGCACCTTGAAATTGCTTTCATCTCTATCCCATGTTGGTCTGTCTGTATTCGCTTATGTAACACGATGATGAGCGCCCACAAGTGTTCCTCCCCTCCCTACCCCTTTGTCTTTCCCAGATAACCACATTTGAATTTGAAAATTTTTTAGTTCTGTTCAGATATAACATACAACTTAATGAGTTTTGACTATATATAGTTGAACCTATAGTTGAGCCACCATGACCTCAAAATAACACATCACTCCCCTCCAAAATTTTTTCATCTTTGTAATTGATTCCTCCCTTACTAGCCCCATTCCCAAGCAACCACTGAGCTGTGTGACTAGAGTTTACATTTTATGGACTTTCATATAATGGAGCCATACACTAGAGCATTGGGGAGGGGGTGTGAAGACTGACTTTTACTCAGAAATGAGTATCAAAATATACTTTTTATTGCTCATTAGTATTCCATTGTGTAGATATACCATAAAGGGCAGTGGGCTGTTTCTAGTTTTAGGCTATAGGTGGAGGTGCAGTAAACATTAATGTATAGGTGTTTTTTGTTTTTTTTAAAGATTGTTATTTTTGCATAGAACTGGGTGTAGGCCAGAGGTGCAGGGGGGTGAGAAGACTCACCAGAGACAAAGCAGGGGACAGAAAAGGCAGACCTGCTTAAATACACTGCCAAAGGAACAGCGGGTGAGACAGGAGAGGTCTGCTGCACCAAATGGGTTAGGTCCTTGGCCAGGGATTGAATTCGGGTTGTCGCGGTCATGGTGCTGAGACTTAAGCCCTAAGCCACCAGGGAGGCCCCCCTCATGTGTAGGTCTTTATGTGGACATAACGCCTGCCTTTCTCTTGGTGAAATATGTAGGAGTGTGGAAGGGCTGGGTCATACGACATGTGCATATTTAACCTTTGAATATATTGATAGCTTTGTTGTTCAGTGGTTCTCAAACTTGAGCATGCAGAGTTAGCTGGAAGACTTGTTAAAACACAGATGGTTAAGTCCTGTCACACACCCCCACGCCCCAGAGGTTTTGATACAGAAGATTGGAGGCGGGGCTCAAGAACCACTACTGATAAGGATGCTGGATTGTGACACCCAGATCTCTGCCTTCAAGGCTGGGGCACAAACGTGGTTGATCTGACTGATCATAAACTCCTCCCAAGAAACCATCCTTGTCTAGAGGGAACCAATGCCTCACCCAAGGATACACAGCTCTTTGGAGACCCAGAGCTGATGCTTAGTTAATACTAGAGGAGTACATAGAGATAGAGGTTAAATCACATCAGGAGGAAGAACAAGGAAGTAGGAAATGTGTGTTTTCGATATAAATGGAAATGGGCAGAACTTTTGTATGAGAACATTCAGTCCTACAGCAGTCTCGTGCCACTTCCAAGTCTTTTCCTGGCAGAATTCTAATAGTGTAAAAAGCAAAGTCACAGTGGTAATATATACAAAATTAGCTTTCAAACTGCTGGTGATAGCTCCCTCTTCAACATGGAAAATCTGAAAGATGCTAATCAAATTTCCAACCAGGTTATCTAGTTACCATCTCATTAAGAGTCTTGACCTGTGGGCCTCCCAAATAGTCATTCTGCTTGGTAAGCTACCCACCCTGAGACAGGACTGGCCAGGCTCACTTGCATTTTCAGCAGACAGGTGTTCATCAAGGGCTAAAGGTAAACACTGGGCCCCAAGCCTCACTATTCTGTTAACTCTTATTTGTTAAGCGGAGAGAAAACATTGTGAGTGCTCAAGGCAGAATCCAAGTGACACAGACATCATGCTCCCTCCTTGCTGTTCTTGTCACCCTGGTGCCAACAAATCTGGCTTTAAAATGCCAAAACTGGGTCCAGGGTTTAGAAAAACATTCTGCCACGAGCACTCAGAAGGTGCAGTATAGATGGTCCTCTCACAAACACTGCTGACCCCCTATTACAGATCGGAAAATACAAGGCCTAGAAAGGATGAGCTGACTTCAGGACCTCCCTGGTGGCGCAATGGGTTAAGCGCAGCACTGTGAAGCTGCAGGGCGCTAGTTCGACGCCAGGCCAGGGAGGTTCCCACAGGGCGAAGCTAGACCTCTCCTGAGTGTCCAGGCACCTAGCTCAAGCCCTGAGAGAGTGTGTGTGTAGCTCGCCTTGTGTGTTTGTGTAAGGGTGTTTGTGTAAGGGTGTGTGTGTGTGTGTGTGTGTGTGTGTAGCACGAGTGTGTGCGCGCGACTGCCCGCATGCGCTCGAGTGCCCATGGTCTCATTACCTGCCTCAGAAGCACTGCACTGCGCCCCCAGCCAGCACCCTCAATGGGAGGGGGTGGTCTAGAGTCTTGGCTCTTTGTTTGCTTCTGTAAGTCGCATTTAAAGACTGGGTCTCTTTGGGGGCGCAGCAGGTTGAGTCTCAGTACCACAAAGCTATCTGCAGCCACCACAGCCCAAAGTTCAATCAGTACTTCAGTCGATCTGCCTATTCTGGTCCCCACTCTGTCTCTGTGAATCCTCTCACCACCCCATGAACCCCAGTTCCATGAACCCAGTTGGGCTGAGCTGTGTTTCTTCTGTTGTCCAGAACAGCAAAATATTGCCACAGGCGCCTATATTATTCAGGATGCAGAAAGCCCTCCTGACAGAGGGAACTCTGAAAGGAGAAGGCCCAAGAAGCAGCTCTAGTTTGGGTCCAGTTCAAAAGTGAACATATTCTGATCATAAAGATGAATCAAAATTTAGTAACTGTGTACTGGCAAGCAGACAGGAACCCAGTGGATGAAAGACGGTAAGGTGCAGTCTCACCCTATGTACGCTGGTCTCTGGGATGAGGACGATGGAGGGAGAGCGGGGAAGGGACCATCCATGTCGCTGTCCATGGTGTTCAACTCCACCCTCCCAAGCCTGCTAGCAGTTGTTTACTTCTTGGTGGGAAAAATCTCTTCCTTGCCAGGTGGAGGCAAAAAGTTAGAGCTGTCCTAAACCAAGCCCAGAAAGTTGTTTTTCTGGGGTTTTTTTTGGGGGGGAAGGGGGCATTTTGTGGGTTTTTCCCAACAAATTATAAAACATTTTGTCAGATGAATAAGCACAGAGAGCTAAACAAAATGCAGAATCAGTGTCTGCCTAGGAGGCCTGTAATCTCAGAGCAGGCCCCGAAGCAGACCTCTGAGCCGGCCGGGACACAGAATCGGTCAAGAAGCAGCATCCGTCCCAGTGCTGCAGAGACCGCCTTTTTTTTTTTTTTTTTTTTCCTTTTTAAATCATGACACATAGCCACTCGAATCAGCAGTTAAAGAACTGAAATTCTATCTACTGCTTTTTCTTATGGTCACAATGGTGGTAGAGATGGCTGTAAAATGAGCCAACATTTTAGCTTCAAAAATTTCAGTGTCTCATACTGGAGGCCACACTCACTTTTTTATACACGAGAAACCTATGTAATTACCTTCCATTAAACTATCTAGTTCTTTAAAAAAAAAAAAAACTTTCAAAGTCACCCCTTTAAAAATAGAAGTACTTGGGGCCTCCCTGGTGGCGCAGCGGTTGAGTGCTGCGCTGTGGAGCTGTTGGCAGCGCACGATGCGAGTTCGACGTCCGGCCAGGGAGAGTCCCACATGGCGCGGCAGACCTCTCCTGCCTCGCCCGCTGCTCCCCTCAGCAGTGTATTTCTGATCTGCCTGTTCTGCTCCCAGCTCTGTCTCTGGTGAACCCTCTCGCCACCCCATGCCTCTGGCCTGTACCCCAGCTTGTATGTATAAATAAGTAAATCTTTAAAAAAATAAAAATAGAAGTACTTTTGCCTACATTGCCACAAACACTTTTTCTCATTACTTTTCATTATTAAATCAGAAATCTGTTCCATTGGAAAAGGCTGAAATACTCTTACAAGTAAAAAAGTCACAGTGTGGTAATCTTTTATTAAGGAAAAATAACTTTCTGATAGAACGTTAAGAATAAAAGTTATATTCATGTTAAAGTAAAATGAAACAGGGCCTCCCTGGTGGCGCAGCGGTTAAGCGCTGCGCTGTGGAGCTGTCGGCAGCAGCGATGCGAGTTCGATGCACGGCCGGGAAGAATCCCACATGGTGCGGCAGACCTCTCCTGCCTCGCCCGCTGCTCCCCTCAGCAGTGTATTTCCGATCTGCCTGTTCTGCTACCCGCTCTGTCTCTGGTGAACCCTCTCACCACCCCACACCTCTGGCCTGTACCCCAGCTTGTATGTATAAATAAATAAATCTTAAAAAAAAAACTAAAGTAAAATGAAACAAAAATTCAAATTGTTTGCTAGAACACCTCACCATCTCTTGTCTGAAGGAGGGGTTTTTCCATTATATATGTAAATTAACTGATGGGATGAGCATAAATTTTTAGAGCACAAAGCTAAAGGCAGTCACCATTCTGGTTTGGCCACAGGGTCACGAGTAACTATAGCGCAACTGCTGCCAACCGACCGACTGACCGAGCTTAACAAAGGTTGATCATTTTAAGATATGAGCAGCTGCTGGCTGGAGAGTATGCCACCCCCCAGAGGAGAAAGTCCAGTTAATAAGGGGAAGAGAAAAAAGCCTGCCAAAGTAGTGACACAGATGCACAGACTAAATTTAGTTCCACATGATCAATTCATATATTCCCATCAGGAGAGAAGAGACTATCAGTAGCTAGCTATAAAAGGTAAAGGTATATACTTACTTGGGTACCACGGGGTAATCCATTCACATCTGGAACTGAGTATCTAAATTTGGTCCTCACTCATACAACAATAAGCTCACCCAGTGTTCAACACCCTCAGCGTCATTAGGGACTGTGTTGGAATGCATTGACCAAAGGTGACCGCAACAGCTCCCATGCCACGTGACTACCTAGAATGTGACCTTGACACGCCTCTCATCAAACAGTGGGGTTGATGTTCCCTCCCTGTGAACCTGTAAAAGCCCTGAGACAAACTCAAAAGAGTTCATCACAAACATTCACTCTCTTCTACCTCGTCTGGGTAACTGCTCCAGAAGCCAGGAAGCCCAGCAGTGTCCACACGGAGAGGTCACTGGAGTCCAGCCCAGCTGCGAATCCAGCTGACATCCAGGATTAACCACTCAGTGTTTGAGTGAAACCATTTCAATATGCGTCTAGCTCCCAGCAATCAAGTCACCCCCAGGCTTTGAATTTCCCAGCAGAGGCACCCCAGACTTTGTGAAGCACAGAGAAGTCATCCCCACTACATGAAGTCCAAATTCCTAACCTACAAGAATCTGTGAGGAAAATAAAAAGGTTTTACACCACCGAGTTTGGGAATGGTATGCTATGCAGCAACAGCAACTAGAACTGAATGTAAAGTTAACCTAAGACACAACCCTCTGCTGGGTTCTTAACCTTAGAGAGATACACATGTAAAAATAACTGAAGTACAATGAGATAGACTAAGCAAACCAAATGAGAAGTACAAAGGGCAGCTGCCACAGCAGTGCAGAGAAGGCACAGGGTCAAAACAAAGTAAAACAATCTGTTTCTTGGCGAGATGTTTTACAGATTATATTACCATGTGTTTTTTTCCTCCGATTCATTTAAAACGTCTTTCAAGAGCCTATGGAATATGATTCTGTTTAACAAGATCCCAGGTGACCTGTATGCACACTGAAGTGTAAGAAGCACCCTCATTAATCTTCCTCATTTTGTCCCATTGGACTTGCTAAAGCAAACTCCAGGGCCTGATTTATTTAAACCACACTCAGCCTCCCGTGCATCAGGACCATTCAGCTGTCACAGTTCCCAGATGAGGAATCAGAGGTAAATGGAGGTTAAAAGTTCCTCAGACTCTACCTAGAAAATAACCCCATTGGGACCTGACGCCCTCGCTTCCATGAGTTTGTTGATCAATCATCAATTTGACCATAGATCAACTGATTGAGAGACTACCAAAATGCACATTTCATCAGGGAAGAAAAACTAGAGTCTGTACTTTATCTATAACATAGATATTAATCTTTAAAGGTCCAAACTGTTCAATGGTATGAGATTGTCTTTGGATGTGAAAAATCTAATAAAGCTGAACCAAAAAAATTCTATAATCACATTCATTTAAAACTGTTCAGGGTAACAGCCTACATAAATAGTACTTCAACATCTTCAAGAAATAAGTGGTAAAAATTAAGGATGAATCATTGATTCTTGACTAAATGGTGAACTCTGATTTATACATGACAGAACATCTATATGTGGAGTACTTTTTTGTAAATATCTTTTTTATTTTTGCATAGAAGAACTGGAGTACAGGCCAGAGGTGCAGGGGGTGAGACAATTCACTATAGACAGAGTGGGGAGCAGAGCAGGTGGATCTACCAAAATACACTGCAAAGGGGAGCAGGGGGCAAGACAGGCAACGTCTGCTGTGCCATATGTGGATTAGCTCCCTGGTAGGGGATTAAACTCAGGCCATCACGGTGATAATGCTGAGACAACCCTTAGGCCACCAGGGAGGCCCTATATGCAGAGTACTTTTTTTAAAAATCACATCAGCAATAATATACCCAAGATAAGAATAATTTTGTCTCAAAATTGCCAAACTCAATACTGCCCTCTGAGCAGACCATGAAATCTCAGAAAATTCAAGTCTCTTCATAACTAAGATCTTAGTCCTTCAGAGTTCATTAAGGAAGACAAAAAATAATTTAGAAATAACAAGAGTCTTAGGACAAAGCTCAATAGCTAATAGTTGATCACCCCTTGATCATCTTACCCTCTGATATCTCATTGGGTATATCAAAATCTCTTTTTTTTAAGATTTATTTATTTATACATACAAGCTGGGGTACAGGCCAGAGGCATGGGGCGGCGAGAGGGTTCACCAGAGACAGAGCTGGGAGCAGAACAGGCAGATCAGAAATACACTGCTGAGGGGAGCAGCGGGCAAGGCAGGAGAGGTCTGCCGCGCCATGTGGGATTCTCCCCGGCTGGGCGTCCAACTTGCATTGCTGCTGCCGACAGCTCCACAGCACAGCGCTCAACCGCTGCGCCACCAGGGAGGCCCCGTATCAAAATCTTTTATAAAGGCATAAAAATCCTTTAAAAGGAAGTGAGCCTCAATTCCTATAAGATTTTCTTTACCATACCTCTGGCCCAATCCACATTTTGGTGGCTTTCTACCAAATTAACTTCTTTTTTTAGTATTGCTACATTTCCCTTTTTTCTTTACTGCTGGGTGGTGGGACTCTGGGAAGTTACATACGCTTTTTATTCTAAGAGACAATGGGCCTACTGCATTTTAAGGGCAACTGGGTGTGTCTAGCACCCTACAGAGAAGGGAAGAACCAAGTTATTAGCTAAAAAGCAATCACCTCAGATCCTGAAGTTATTACTTGTACCCTGTCTCCTGAGAAAAGTCTTCAAGAATTCTTTTTAGATTATATTACTGACCTTTTTTCACATGCTACAGGAATACAATGACCTCTGAACCTTACCCTGCTCTTGTTCAAATCAGAAATCGGCAAACTTGGCTGGCAGGCCATGTTTTTTACTATCCATGGGCAAGAATGTTTATGCCTTTTAAAATGGTTAAAAAAGACTATTTCATGGCACATAAAAAATTGCATTAAATTGTCAGTGTTCATAAGTGAAGTTTTTACTGGAACACAGACACACTCATTTGTCACATTAATTAATGATGCCTGGTTTTATAATACGAAGGTGAGTTATATAGTTCCAACAGGAAGTGTATTTATTACACATAAGCCTAAACTATTTACTAACCGGCTTTTTACAGAAAGTTTGCCAACCCCTGGCTAGAACAATTAATTACAAAGCCATCATAGTATAGTGAGGGAGTATTTTTCAAAGTGTGGTCCTAAGGATCCCCACATGAGAATCCCAAGAACTCCTGGTTAGAACGCAGATTCCTAGGGCCCACCTCAGAACTAACTAACCCTGGGGATTTACATTAGCAAGTACATTATGGGGGTGGGGGGTCCCTGGTGGCTTAGGAGTTAAGTCTCAACGCTACCACTGCTGCGACCTGAGTTCAATTCCTAACCCACATATGGCGCAACAGACCTCTCATATCTTGCCTGCTGCTCCCCTCAGCAGATTTCAGTAGATCCACCTATTCTGCTCCCCACTGATGAATCCTCTCAGCCCTCCCCCCTACACCTCTGGCCTACACCCCGTTCTTCTATGCACAAATAAATCTTTTTAAAAATAGTATTATTAAGTTACTGTGGAAAAGAAATATATGTATATATCTACTTCCATTTTCTAAGATGATAAATGGAACAAGAAACATTTAATATTTTTAAAGGACTATTTTCAAATAAAATTTTTGGTTTAAAGATACAATTCAGTATGAAACAAATTCAAATTTCATTTACCTTTTAGATCATTTTTTTAAAAGATTTATCTATTTAGGCATAGAAGCTGGCTAAATAACAAAATTCTTTGTTATAATGACAAATCTTGATTTCAAATTTATATGTAATTTATATGCTGCCAGCATGCACTAGGAGTTTTTTGAGATTGTTTTTGGTTGGTTGGTTTTTTGGCCAATGCTTCCTCAAAACTTCTATCAAGCTCACCTCAGAGTCTCCCTCTTGTAGGTGAGGAAAGGCTGGCGTTTTGCTTACTCTCACTGCCACATAAGTGTTTCCTAATCAAGAGAAACAACATGAGCTCACTAATGAGTTTTCCATATGTACCCATAAACCCAAAGACCTAAGGCATCCAAAAGACCTGCCATAGGTCACTGATGTCTGGGACAAAGGCAGAAGTAAGCCCAGCAGTTGCGTATGAATTTCATAGGCAATGCCTGTATCCACTGAGACTTCAAGACGGCAGGGGTAGGCAGCTGACCAAACTGAATGGGACATGATTGTTAGTGTAAGAGAAAAACTGGGAAGTGGGGCAAGGTGAGCTGGGAGGGCCATGGGCCCTATCACATGACACAACAGTCATGTCTTGGGCCCTCTGACTCCCCCTCTTCCTGCATCCTATGGAAAACGGAGCCCCTCCATAAATACCGCCCACCAAAAGGGTTAGCAACACAGAAAGGATTTTCTACCCATCACTCAGTTGAAGAGGTTCTGACACTTTATTCTCTTCCTGTAGCTGACTTGCCCTGAAAACTTCTAATGTATAGTTTTTTAAATTGTTTTATGTAAATAAAAACTGAAAAATTAGCTATTTTCCAAGAATGCCTTACAGAAGAAATAAAAAGTAATCTCAAATCTCACTTTCTTAGGGGAAAAAGGATGCCCCCCTCAAGGGTTATTTGCTAAATTCACAGAATTGTAGAACATTTTGCTCTAAGCATAGAAACAGACTGTTAGCAGATAATACAGGCACACAGGAAATAGTCAACAAATACCTGGATTTAATAATTTAACAACTGTCCTGAAGTGACCTCCACATCTCACCTTCTCTCTTACCCACACCTCTCTCTCTCTCTCATCTCTCTCTCTCTCTCTCTCTCTCTCTCTCTCTCTCTCACACACACACACACACACACACACACACACACACACACACACCCCACTAACCAACTAGTCACAGGCAAAACCAAACACAGGTCTTTGAAGTTCCCCTGGCAACTGTCTACTCGGGAAACAGGAATTCTTTATATCAAACCCAGTTCTAAATGACCTTCCTCTGTTGAATACAAGGAAGAGTTGGGGAAAAGCACATTTTAAAGGTGATAAACAAGTTACTTATTCCCACAACAAAGAAGCTATGGTTCCTTTGGAACTGCCAAGGAAGGATGGGCCACAGGCTGTGCTCGCTGCCTGTCAGGCATCCGCACGCGAACAGCATGTGCATACCTGTCCTCTGTGGACTTCAGCAAGGACTGGCCCAGGTCCCTGAACATCGTTCACTAAGGCCGTCACTGCTGGAGTAGAGTCAGGGCCGGGCAAGGCGGCGTCTACCAGCACCACCAAGGCAAGCATCTGGTGGCCCAAGAGGTCAGATTCACTCAAGACTTTTAAGACTTTTGGGGACAAGGCACTTATTTTTAATACTCTATGTCCCTGTAACTACTCATAAGTTTAAGAAAAAAGATAGATTCTATTAGGTATTTGTCAACCAAACAGCTTGGAAATCCATTTCTGGCCTTTGAATGGTATGTTAGTCCAAGTCATACAAGTCATAAACCAATACAAACACGCAAGTACATTAAGGGCTACACATCAGAAACCTAGATGACATTCATTCACTCAAGAAATATCCGAACATCGTCTGGTTAAACAGCAAATACTTTACAAATATACCATAACTGGATTGTATTGGATTATAAATTCCAATTTCAGACTGACACCACTGGAGGAATGCAAATTGGCACAACCATTTTGGAAACCAGGCATCACATAGTAAGGCTGAACATGCACACCCCCCAGAACTGACAAAACCCAGATGTCCATCAACAGGGCATGACCGACAGTCTGCAGTATGTTCACACAAAAGTGAATTAACTAGTCACAGGCAACAACATGGATGACTCTATAAAAAAATATAATGCTACAAGAACTTAAACAAAAAACATTATGTGTCTGTGGGTATGATGCTGACCAAAAGAAAAATAAGGATTTAAAGACTACCTATACTTTGATTCCATCTGCGTAAAGATGAAAAAAGGGTAAAGTGAAACTACGTTGTTGAGAGATTTATATTTAGGGGATAAAAACTATAGAAAAGAAAGGAAGGGATTCCCACAAGCATCAGGCTAGTTACTGGCTAGGTTAACTCTGAGGTGAAGGGAGAGGGTTTCACTAGGAAAGAGTGGCAGTGCTAGGGGCCTCCCTGGTGGCCTAGGGGTTGAGTCTCAGCACTATCACTTCCAAGGCCTGAGTTTGATTCCCAGCCAGGGAGCTAACCCCTAACCCACATATGGCTCAGGAGACCTCTCCTGTCTCACCCGCTGCTCCCCTCAGCAGTGTATTTCAGTAAATGCTCCTGCTCTGTTCCCCACTCTGTCTCTGGTGAATCCTCTCACCCCCCCCACCTCATACCTCTGACCTACACCCCAGTTCTACACAAAAGTAAATAAAATCTTTACATATACATATATATATATGGGGGGGCAGTGCCTTGTAAGAGGGTTACAATTGTGTTTTCTTTAATAAGTCATTATCAAAATCTTTTATAAGCTTTTTCGTATGATTCATTTTTTAAAAGGTCAAATAAATACAACAGACTTTCAAGAACTCAAAATCAATACAATTGGGGGAGGAGTGAGGGGGTCGTCCTTTTTGAATATCACTATTAGGGCTGTGAGTTCCATGAGGTCAGGGACCTTATTTGCCTTTTACCCCAGTATTCAGCACAATACCTTTCACATGGCAAAAGTTCTCATTAAAGGTTTAATATATAAGCACATGAACTCTTAATGTGAATTTTATTTTAACTCATTCATCTCCTGAAATTACCAATTTGAACTGTGGCCATTAACATTTCCCTTTGCCTTCATGCCAGTGAAGCTTTCATAAATAACTAAAGCTACCACCTTAAATGTTCACTCTGTAAGTTTATACCCACACTTTGTTGCTGTAGCAACTCTCCCAGCCTTTCACTACCTTTAATGCCTCTTTGTAAGTAAAGATGAATATGCCTGTGGTCCTAGATTTTTTGCTTAAATGGGAAAGTTTTCACCTGCAAGTAAGTAACTTTAGAATCTTAATGACTTAACAGTTTTGAAGTTGCTTAGGCAGGGGTCTTTTGCCCATTGTCCTAAGAAATATTACCATACTATCAACAATAATAAAACTTTACAACCAGTTGTATTTAAAATACATGCTCCCTGTTCTAGACAGAAGCCAAATCTCTATGAACATGACCATTTTTATAATTTTATGATAATTTTAATTAAAAATTCACTGACATTTCTGAAAATGCTTACAAGAGTCTAAAAGGACACACAAACCAATATAGACACACACAACAGCTATTTTGGGGAAAGATGCTCAAAAGAAGACTTTAACCTTATCTGCAAGGTTTTAATTTTTACACAGGTAATGATTCAAGTATTTCTTATGCTGCCGGGGAAAAGCATGTTTAATCCATTTTGCCTTATAATAAAATTCCAATCACAAATGTATTCATCAAAAAGATCCCTCCCTAAAGACCATTTAAAAATGCTAAAGTTTTAAAGGATTTCCTAAGCTTCTACACCTGGTCAGTGTTTTGCAATATGAATATATGTTTATGCCATTCTATAAAAGAATATTACAGAAATCATACCTGCATTCAACCAGTAAGAAAGAGTTCAGATGAGAACCCACGTTCAACACTGACGTTAAAAAGATCTGAAATGAAGGCAACTGTCTCCCATTTTATGGGGGAAAGCCAAAAATATCAAGCAACTACCTCTCCTCCCCCAAGCGTCAGAAAATGAGTCAGAGCTGGAGGCAGGAATAGGGCCCATGTGTCAAGTCGCCTATGCAGGGCTCCTTCCTACCTCCACCCTGCAGCCCTCTCTCCCCACCCAGGGCACGGTCCCTGCCTTGGCCTGTCCCTGCTGTGAATTCTCAGGTGTCTCTGGCAAAGAGGCAGTTATTCATTCTGGGGATGCCTCGTAGCCTGTGTTCCTAAGGAGAACCCAAGAATGGAGGCCTTTATGAGTCTAAACAAGTAACAATCACCAAATGCAGGTTGCGCTTCCAGACACACTGACAACTTTGCAAAGACTACAGCACCTTTGTTCAGAAACACGCAGAGAGAAGCCGTGACTAGTCCTGTATCACCTAACTCTGTGACAGCTGAGTCCCAAGCATGGAAATGCTGAGGGGGTTGCCTGAGTCTCTGACTTTTCATTGTTCTGTACACTCTCAAGGAGGATGTTGCAACATTTCATGATACTTCTGAGTGGCTTTAAGGAATAGGAATTACAGGTAACTATGGGTTAAAGCTCTTGGTCATGTTCCTTTAAGGTGAGTAAAGAATAAGGACTTGGCGCTTTGCCTTTGTTTTTACATCTGTAAAATGGAACGGTAATGCTCTCTATTGACCTTTCTTATAAAACTATAATGAACAGCTAGTTAACACATGCTAAATGCCTGAGGTCTTGCTGGGTGGCACAAGGTAGTTTTTGTTTTTGTTTTTAAATCCCTACACAGTAGAAACTGTTTTTGGAAGTCACTCTTCCTTCCCTTGCCTCCGGATGCCAGTAACCATAACACTGGCTGGTACCATTGGCAACATCCACCTAAATAAAATATAGTTATACAATCCACTAAAGGCAGCTACAGCGCGCAACTCCGCTCACACACACACACACACACACCTCAACTTCGGAGCAAGGGTACTTAGGAGAAATAAAATGACACGTTAGCAAAGTGCAAACCAATCTACCACCGCAGAGAAACACTCAAGTTGAATACTTGGCATTGCTGAAAGTCAAGTTGCTTCTATCGCTACACCAGAAACCTTTGGAGGATGCAAAAAGCCGCTGCGGGCTCTCGGTAGCTCGGAGCTGGTGGATGCTGACGGCGGGTTGAGGAGGTGGAGAGGCCATGGCGGGGCCGGAGAGCAGAGGGATCAGGGAGAAGAGGGAGAGGAGCAGACTAGGATGCTCCAGGAGCCAGACGGCCGGTATCCGGGGCCGGAGCCTCGCAGGCGGAGGGGGAGCAGTAGGGATGCGCCCCGAGAGTCCGCGACGCTGGGGGGCGTGCGGTGAGGAGGGGGCGCTCAGGAGGGCCGGGCCCGCGCCTCTGCCCACCACTCAGAGGACGCGAGAACCGCCCTGGAGCAGGTGGGGGCGTCGGCACAAAGTTTCCAGAGACGGGGTCGCGCCGTGCCCCGACAACGCAGAACCGCCAGCTCCCCGGAATCCTTTCGGCGCCAAATCCCGCCCCCGTCCCGTCCATCCCGCGGGCCCCTTACCGGCTCGGTCCGGCTCCCAGCTGGGGCTCCGTCCTCCAGCGCGGCTCGCGGCTTCTGTGAGCAGGACGCCGCGCGCGCCCCTCCTTCTTCTCTCCGCCCGCGCCCGGGGCGGGCCGCGCGCACGCTCCCTGCGCCCCACCGCCCTCTCCCGAGGGGGCGCGCCCCGAGCAGGGGGAGGGGCCCGGCGCGAGAAGCGCGCCGCGGGGGACGCGCCGGGAAGCGCGCGTGCGCACTGCGCTCTCCGCCGAGCGGCTGCGGCCGCGGTGCGCCCGGGAGGTCCGGTGCGTCCGCTCCCCCGGCGACTCTCTGTCCAGGGGGCGCCTGCTGTTTCCTCTTCTGCCTCACAGCCCACGAGCCCTCTTTTCCCCACTTAAGTCTCTCTCCACGAGCCGGGTTTGGGCGGGAGTGCAGAGGTAGTGTACTCTGTGGAGGGGGGATAGCTAAAGGCGAGGAAACGATACAAACATGAAAGGTGTGAAGACTGCAGTTAGTGACTAATCATCGCCTGCACCGGGGGGAGAGCCCTGGAGTTGGCCCAAGAAGACAGAAGGGAAAATAAATGGATGCCTGTAGAGGGCTGTATCGCCCGAGACTCCGAGGAAGCTGGACGGACACTTGGCCATCTTCCGCTTGCCCCAGACCGCCAGCACCGCCACCAGCCACAGCTGCCAGGATGAACGCAGGCATTCCTTGAGTTTTATTTGCTGTGTCACTCGAAGGGTCTTTTTATATTTAGGTGTTTGCCCATCTGTAACATGAGTAGGTGCAAAACGGACTTTTTTCAGCACAGCCGCGCTGTGGCAGGTGAGCGAGGGCTGACGACTTCCACAGGGCTCCGCTGTGAGTCAGACACCTGAGTCCTGACTCCACGCCAGCCCTTTACTCACCAGACCCAGCTCCTCGCCCGCCGAGTCCATCGCTGGCCTCAGGGCAGCTGAATAGTCAACGCGGAGTCATGGTGGGGGGCGTGGGGGTTTAGTGAGGGAAGTGCAAAACCGTCTCTGGGCTTACTTCTCCTGGCATCTTCAACCAAGAGCTTCTAGGCTTTTTTCATGTCCTTCCTGATCCCTAACCGGATTCAGAGTCATCCTGTGGGTACAGGAATATCTAAAAGTTCGGACTGCTTCCCAGACAAAAATATAACATCAAAAGCATTTTAATGATAACCTTAGGAAAGCTTAAAAAGCCTCGATATGTTTTTGCCTTCATAAAAAGAGTACCAAAACTTTAAAATTAGGCGAAATTAATCTTTCTTTGAGAGAATAAAGGATAAAAGACTAGGCGTTCAACTCTTGCCTGGGAAAGGCATCTTCCCAGCACGGAACTGTTCTACCATCAATTCATCTGGTGACTTATTTTTGACATGCCAATACCAAAATAGCAAAAGCTCTAATAGAAACGATTGTGTGCCATTTTCATTTGTTTCTCCCCCCACAGTCCTTCCTCCAGTCAGTTCAATGACTCAGCAGCACAAACAGATACATCCCTCTTCAGATTCAAGTTTATTTGTTCTGCAGAAGGCTGGTTTCCAGAACCAGCTCGAGATAGTGACAAGCAGCTGGGCATTTTCATAGATTATAGGAACTAAACCCAGCATGAAGAATCATATCCACATCAGTGAAGAGGGAAGAGGACAGCTAAAATAGAGTTTATCTGAAATAGAGTGTAAGATCCAGCAATTAAGGAAAGCAGGAAGAGGTGCTTGTCAGTAAGACCATTTAGTAACTGTATACATATGCCTGGGGGTAGGGATGTACTTTATGCCTTTACAGAATATGGAAGTGTGTACTTACACTGCCCCCCCACCAGCCTCCCCCCACTCTCTCTCTCTCTCTTTCAATAATTTGAAAATACTATCTTCCAGACCTGCACTGTGCAATAGAACCTTGAGTGATGGACATGTTCTGTTCTGGCACTGTCCAGCACAGCAGTCACTACCCTCATAAGGATTTTTGAACACTAGAAATGTGGTTACTGAGACTGTAGAGCTGATTTTTTTAAAGATTTATTTATTTATGCATACAAGAGCTGGGGTGCAGGCCAGAGGTGGGGGGGTGCGGCGAGAGGATTCACCAGAGACAGAGTGGGGAGCAGACAGGCAGATCTACTGAAATATACTGCTGAGGGGAGCAGCGGGCGAGACAGGAAAGATCTGCTGCACCATATGGGAAGCTCCCTGGCTGGGGATCGAACTCATGTAGAGCTGAATTTTTAATTTTAATTAATCTTAATAGCCACATACTGGGCAGCACATTACCAGACAATAGATATCTATGTTTCTCATTGTCAACTAATTTAGATGCAGAAACATCTTGGAGGTCATCTGCCGCAGAAGTCTGACCTGCCTGTGCCAGGAGAGGAGTGGGTGCTCCTGACTCGTCTCACTAAGCAGTGTGGCTTTTGTGCAGAATGAGAGCTGATCTGACTAGACAGATCAGAGGGTGAAAACTGCTACTCTGCTTGGTTTCTGATGCCTGTCTTTCCAAACATTCTAATTTGCCAGAAGAGTGAATGTTCCTTGGATTAACCAGATCTTTATGGGTGCCCCAGAAAGAACAGCTGCATCTTCCATTCACTCATTGCTTCTGGTTAATCAACTGGCAACAGCTTTGCTGTATCTGTGAGAATTGGGGAACAGCTATGATCAAGACTCCTCAGTCTACACAAGTTTGATTTCAGGTCATCCCAGATGTCACAGATACCTGCTGGCTAGTGCCTGCAATTCCAGAGTATGTGTTATTGACAGAGATAAAAAAGCAAGCCTCTACTCCTCGAAAGTAGATCTTTAAGCAGTTGCCTTACACATCTGAGGGGAACAGTGGATACCAGGTATCTGGGAGGAAACACTATAAATATGAAAAACACAGAAGACCTGAGCGCAGACATTCCAAAAACACATTTCACCTGCCACAGAAATTAGGAAAATTCTTGTGCTACTTTACAAAATGATAGATAACACCTTATATGGCTATCAAAAAGATTAATTTTGCTAAATGTGAAATATTATAAACTGCTATTTTTAGAGTTCTCATAGTTATGTATTTTTCCATTAATAAATGTCACATTACAAAAACAAAAAAAGCATCATCCATAATTTTACTACTTAACAAAAACAATGATTAGCAACTTTTCCTTCTGGTCTTTTAAAATGCATGATGTTTTAGTTCTCTGTACAATTAAAGACATAGTTACTGTAGGATAAACAGGAAAACTGTCGGGTTTTTCGGCCCTCCCCTCAATGATGGACCTCTGGCAGGCCTATGCGCATGCCTGACGGCGGGCACCCAGAGTAGGGTGTGGGCCTGTAGGAGTGGACACAACTGAGCGAGAGACTGGGCTTATAAGCAAGAGGAAGCAGCAACAGCCGTAGAGCAGCAGCAGCACAGCAGCAGAGACAGAAGCAGAGGACCTTCCATTTGGGGTGCAGCAGAGGCCATGAGACACTACCAGAGAGCCCGAGAGAGTGAAGATTTGCCGGGCGATGGGAGGCCTACCAGCCTCCGGGCCCCACTGCCTGCCCTGTACATGGTGACTTCCCTACAAGAGACCATTAAAAAGCATAAAAAGCCACCAAGGCTCCAGAACTCCTCCTTTTGACCTGTCTGTGCAGCTCCATGGAGAACCTGTGCTTCCTGAATCTTCCTGCCTCTACAGTTATACATACAGTTTTGTAACCTGACTTCATGTTTCTTGTGCTAGGCATTATATAAGAGTATTACAACATGTCTAGGATAACTAGGTCATTTATTACCTGTCTCTGAAATTTGTCTGCTTTTAATTCAACCCTGTGAGGAATGAACATTGATGAGAATTCCAATACAAATTCCTTGAAAAATATACATTTATTTGTTTTTAACACCGCTCTTTCATATTTTCATGTCCTTCTGTGAGAATTCAGCATGAATTGTGTAGGTTTAGGAAAATCATGTACCATTTCATACATGGCTAGAGTTAAATGAAAATATCAGAGGTTCAAAGGGAAGGGAAGGGGAGTGTCAGCTATATTATATATACCTTATCCTGTTTAATCTTCATCAAACCCAATCAGGTAGGTGTTATCAACCACACTTTAGACACCACGAGGGGTTGAAAAACTTGCCTAAGGTTGTGTCATTAAATAGTAGAACAACAATTAACACTCAGGTCTTTCCAATCTGCCCAGCAGGAAAACAAGAAAGCCCATCTACAAAAGGGCAGTAACAAACTACTCCCACATCTTTCTCAATTCTTTCATTATAAACTATTATTTGTTTATACTTTTATTTTTTTAAAGATTTATTTATTTAAGCATAGAAGAACTGGGGTGTGGAGGGGGGTGAGAAAATTCATCAGAGACAGTGGGAAGCAGAACAGGTGGATCTACTGAAATATACCAGAAATGGTAAGACACGGACTTTTAAACATCCCAGGTAATAAATGTCACTTTGCATAATCTTTTCTAACACAGAAGAGAAAAAACCTGGTCCTACTGAAAGGGTGGGGGGGGGGTAGTTAAATGTCACTGTTAGCACAGGAACACAGACTGCCCCTTTTGCTATAAATTACTACAAATTCTGTCAAGCCTGGACTATGCAAATGAAAGAGTAGAATGTGAAGCGGGCAAAGGTTCCCAAAATGGTTAGAAGGCAACATCTAACCTACTATGTTGCTCACTTACTCTTCGCTTTGCCAAATAGTAGCAAATCTGTTACAGGAAGTTGGAAGCATCAAATTCTTCACCTGACCAAGGTGTAGATTGTTGTTAGAAACAGACCTTGGTTGCAAAGAGTGTCTCCAGAGCCCAGGAGACACATCTGGCTACATCCTGGATGCTTATCAGGGATATCTGCTTTCACCTGAGAGCCTCTAAGCTCAGAGTCCCCGTATCCACCCCATCTCGACACATCTGCTGGAAATCTATGGCTTGCCTTTTTTCCTCTCCCAGTTTCCATGGAGACCCAACAGTTTACTTTTTTCCCCCAACTCTAAGCCACAGTTATTTTTAACTGTAAAACTCTGAGCCAGGTCACAGCTGGGATCTTAGAGATGCAATGACGTCTATAGCCACCCTTTTCTCCCACAGACGCCTTCTTTTTTGCAGTTGCTGAGGGGGCGGAGGCACTCCTGGGAGATTTTGCTCTCAAAAGCATTTTGCTTTGCATCATGGAGTTAAACCTATGATGACTTAGATCTGACAGGTGTCCTCAATCTGAGACCAGGCACACCTAAAACAAAGTGGGCTCTCTTATTGGGGTGGGCACACCAGGTAAGGCTAACATTGCTGTCTCCTGTGTGGCTAGAGCCTAAGATAAATGCCCTTTGGTAAAAATATAGGTGCTATCCTCCAAGCAAAAAATAGGGGCTTTGGCTCCAGCCCTAAGCACAGTGGCTTTTTCTGGTGCAGGTTGACCTCAACTTAAAAGAGGCTCCTACTGGGATACTGTATGGAAAAGCTCTTCCATCTCTCAAGCAGACAGCAAATGCCCATGGAATCAGGGTTGTGACAGTGCTGCCCCCTCCTCCTCTGAGCAAAGTTCCAATCTGTCCACCCATTTCTAACTCCCCCGTTACCTGGGGGCTCGTGTCTTTATGCATTTCTGAACCTTTTACTCCTTTCCAATAATTTTTTGGGAAAAGTAACTCAATTACCCTGAAATTTGCCCTTTTCACCTTACTGTCCTAAATATGAAATTGAAAATAAAAAATTACTTAACCTCAACTCAAAATACTTCTTCATAGGAAACATCGGGGACATTAAAATGAAGCTCCATGTTGCAAGTTCCCTTCATTTACCATTTCTTAAAATAGTTTAAAAATATTTTTTAAAGAAATTCCCTAAATGAAAGGTGATAAAGGGAAAAATCCAAATCAGGCTATTGTTGCACTGAAGAAAAGGGAAGTTTAGGTGATTACACACAATTTCAGAGGAGTACTTGGCAGGGAGCTCTCCAAGAAGAGAGAATCATTACAAGTACCTTGAGTTGGCCCTTAGCTGTCAGTTCACTAAAAAGGATGCTAAGGTCACAGCATTTCAGCATTTTTGCTTTAAGGAAGTGTTGGGTTTTTTAAAAAAGATTTATTTATTTATGCATACAAGAACTGGGGTGCAGGCCAGAGGTGTGGGGTGGTGAGAGGATTCACCAGAGACAGAAGGGAGGAACAGAACAGGCAGATCTACTGAAGTACACTTCTGAGGGGAGCCGCAAGCAAGACAGGAGAGGTCTGCTGCACCATATGGGAAGCTCCCTGGCCAGGGATTGAAATCGCGCAGCAGTGGCTACAGATAGCTTCATAGTGCTGCGATTTAACCTATTGCGGCCACCAGGGAGGCTCAAGTGTTGGTTTTGTTTTGTTTTTTAAAGATTCATTTTTTATTTATACATACAAGCTGGGGTACAGGCCAGAGGCGTGAGGCGGCGAGAGGGTTCACCAGAGACAGAGCGGGGAGCAGAACAGGCAGATCAGAAATACACTGCTGAGGGGAGCAGCGGGCCGGCGAGGCAGGAGAGGTCTGCCGTTCCATGTGGAACTCTCCCCGGACAGGCGTCGAACTCGCATAGCTGCTGCCGACAGCTCCACAGCGCAGCACTTAACCACTGCGCCACCAGGGAGGCCCCAAGTGTTGGTTTCTTAATCTTTTCTTTTTCATACTTCCTAAGATGCCACTTCTGTTCAGCCTAACTCTGGACTCAGGATTATTAGCAAGTTTATTATGGTGCCACAGAAATTCATCCCATGCTCCCAAATAGAAAGTAAGCACATCAGACAATCACTTAGCCCTGGAAAACAAATACAATTCTGGACTGGAAACGCTAACTATAGGGCTTGCAAACTCAAGAGGAGGTACAGTGACAATCAGAGCTACATCTGTCACAGCAAATTTTTGTAGCTCTCAGTTTGGGGCTTTTAACCTTTTAATGATCACTGTCTATATTCTTATCTCAATTTCCTTATTCCTATTCTAGCAGAGGAGGGGGTCTAGCACAAAACACACAATGAGCAAATCACTCAGAGACGAAGGAATTTTTTGGCAAATGCAAGACATTCATCCTCCCCTTAAATACCTGTCTCTCAATTTGTAAGTCTGGTCAGTCAAATCAAAGGGCAGCTGAAACGCTGTCATCCTAGCACATCTCAACTGATGGAAGCCAAGGCAGCAGGCAAATACTGAACAGAGAAAGAACACCCTTCTGTTAGCTAGAGAAACTGGCTTTCCACAGCAATTTCTCAGAAACTGTTCACCTGTCATCCCAAACCCTCCCCCCCACCACCCACTCCCCACCACCAGAGCAGCACAGTTAGTTCTGAAGCATATTTCATACATAGGCTACTTCGATTCCAAAACAGTCCCTGGCTAAATGCTCTTCATTATTGTTCTATCAAATTAAGTGCCTATGTCAGCACGGCCACTTCTATCCTACCCAGGCTGCTCTGACCTTGCTGGTACTGAGGGCCTATTCAATTCCTCTTACATCACGCGCAGAAAGACTGGTTATTGAAGAGAAAGCGCTTGTCTTAGCGGGGCTACTTCTTCCTCACATGGCCACAGATTTGGCAGAATTTCACCGTACATGAGATGATCCTTTCTGGCAGATCAGGGAGATTAACTGCATCTGGCTCAGCACATCAGAAAGGAAAGCAAAGCTTCCAGGTCAGCACCTCTTGAATCAAATTTTAATTTTTAGAAATTCAAGTAAAAATTCAGGTCCCTAAGTTGTGGAAAAGTTTAAAAGGTGGACCCACCAAGACATATATAATTTGGGTCGCTCATTCTTCAGACTGGAAACTCTAGTTCTGTTACATATCTACATATTTCATAAAACTACAATGACTTACCAACTGGAATTTTCTTTATTAATAAATGCCATTGGACTTCTCCCCCTTCCAGGTAACCGCAAACTACTTTTATTACTCAAACCTGGGAAGTTCGTTATCGCTCTGCAAAGACTGGCTAATTAACTGAGTTGAGATTTTTTAAAATGGAGGCGGGAGTATGTGTGTAAATAATAAAAGGATGAAAACTGAAAGGCAGAAAGGGATATGCCCTGAATATTTAGTTTCATGAAAGACAGTCCAGGTATTTGAGTACAGGAGAGAGTCATTACACAGAAAATAACTTGTTCTGTATTTCCCACCACTGGCAGCAAAAGATATGCATAAAATTCCAGCCAAAATTTTTAAATTGCAATAAAAATTTCTAACGTTAGAAGATAAACACTCTCGCTTCTGAGATGGACTAGGAGAAACTTCTATCAATGTTAGTGGTTTATGGCCAACCCTATTTAGCAGCAAAGGAGAACGATGGACTACTCTTTGAAAGGCCATTTCTAGCTCTGGATTTTAAGTACCAAGGACTTCCCCTGGTGATAAGAATGTAGAAAAAAAGAATGTACTTGAGCCAGCCATATCAACATTAGCAAGTGTTTTTCTATTGTAAATGCAAAAGGATAGGGACTTAGTGACTCCTTTCAAGAGTACTCAAAAATGTGGCTTTATCTTCGAGAAACCCACTAGGGACTCTAGGGTTTCAATTTCGCAAAGTTGGGTTTATCAAAAACAATTGAGTCCTGCTTTCTAAAACCCAGTCATTTGAAATTACAACTTCATTTTTCTACCATTTTCAACTATGCCACTTCCCTCATCAAATCTGACACCCCATTAGTTTTTCCGAGTTCAACTGGTTCCAAGGTTTCTATCAGACTGTCCTACCATCCTCCCACTGCTAACTACCACAGCTGCCCCTTGTGTGCTAGCCAACGAAATCTTGTCACCATTTCCCTCACTCCCACTGCTGCCTCCACATCCTTTCCTACCCACTATGTCTGTAACAGTCTCTGACTTCCATCTGCCATTTTTTCTCTCCTCTTGATCTTATCATCACCTCTCTCAGAAATCATTCCTTAATCGAGATTAAGGATTCTTTAGACTAAAAGAGACATCACCTGACATTGATGTCTAATGTATCCCCTATTTTTGAAAGCGCAATTACCTCTTAGGGATAAGGCACAACACCTTTATAAGCAATCTGGGGTGATGGGTGGAAGTGGAATACATTTTCTAAAAGATATGACTATGCAAAGAAAAGAACCATTTCCACAAGCCATCCTTTCAAAGACTGGAGTCCTTTTAATTTCCTCCTATCCTAAGAGATTCCTTTTCAATTTCCATCCCCTCGATGAAGTCTAACCACAAGCTCAGGCTTACATCAGAAGTCTGAGAGGTGCTTCCAACAAAACATGTATTTTAATTGGATGTTTTGAATATTGAAGAAATTAAGGAATCAATCAGCTACTGTATACAAATTATTCAGATTCTGAAGTTTTATCTACACACAACTTTGCTTCTAACAGAACTGGGTTGGCCATGACTATGAGATTGGCTTCTTATTCTGCAGAAAGGTTTGAGGATGAAGTCTCAGATGTGGTGGGGTTACTCATCCTTGTATCTAGTGAGTTCCATTTATGAAACTGCTCTATTTCTGTTTTAAAAGTAGCTTTTATTGCAGGCTAACCTTTCACCATTCAGAAATTAGTGTTCAGGTCTCAATCCAAGCAAAGCTGAGGTGAGTTGCATCACCTCCATCCTCAGGAGCTTGGTATCCTGGGAAACTCAGGGTAACAACAGGGTGAGTCCAGGACACACACGTTAGGAGACAGTGCAGCATGATGGGGCGGGCATCCGACGCCCTAAGTGTGCCTTAGTTACAAGAATATTTGACATACCACAAATTGAATAGCAAAACATTTTAATCCATTAATTCTAAAAATAACAGAGACATTTTATATCCGGTGCCACCTCCTCAAAAGTCTACTGAAGATTAGATAGTCAGACTGCGAAATACAAAACCAGACATTAAAGATAAAAATGCAGCTTGGGACAAGACCACTGGGGCGGGGGGTGTGATTTCCCTCCCCTTCGCTCATGAACATGAGTTGTCGGGTTAAAAAAATCTTCAGACAGAAAAAGCAAGTTTTCTCATGCTCTGTAACCTTTCTCTTTATTTTAAAACTGTCTGAAATGTTTGAAGGAAAAACAGACAGCCAGAAAAACCACCTCCAAAGCACAAGGGTCTGAGCTGGATTCCTGGGACTAAAGTTTGTGTTTAGTTCTATTTCTACCAACACTGTGATGTGAGGTACTATGGTTCTTGTTTTGCTTACAAGAGGTGTTAAGAATGAATGCCCACTCACATTTAATAATAGCTAATCTAGCACAGAACTGCAGCACAATACCAGTAGCAGGAGTGTTTTGAAGCAGGGTGGAGAAGTATACATCAATACAACTTAAGGTTTCCTTTGTTCTCTTTTTACAATGAGAATTCAGCTCAAAAACGTCTCTCCAGAGAATGCCCCTACTGTCTTTTGGCCCACCAGATTCCAAACTTTTGACTTCTGATCCCAAGCCCACAGAGCCTCAGGCTTTTGTGATGTGTCCTTCTCGGATGAGGAAATCATAGATTTTCCGGGTTTTGTTCACGTCTATTTTGATGAGTGCTCTTGCCTGTGCCAGTCTCAAGCCTCCTTGCTTGTTACACTCGTTCAGTAAAGCAGATTTGTATTCTAAATAGGCGCCAGGGACCAACCTCACCATCTGACAGAGCTGCAAGACACGGCAGATTTAATAAACATTAATATCTGTCATTCTGATAATTAATCCAACAGGTATAGCCAAAATCAAATTTAAAAAGTGACATCAGCCTCCAACTATTTATAAGAGCTGTTGGGTGGCTGGACTGCATTCCATTTAGTCTCTTCTTTGGAGAGAAGACTCCCTCCCTAAAGACAGACACTCAGGAAGAGAAAGGCAGGGAATGATACCAAGAGCTGAGCGCACGTGTTGGCTGGCTCACCTGGGTCTGTCAGGCAATACAAATATGCGTCTCGAGGAGCAGCCCAGCACATTCCAACATAGCCAGTCAGGAGAGCCACAGGGCAATGTGTGTGTGTGTGCATATGTGTGTGCGTGTGTATGGGTTTCTGTGTCTGTGTGGTGGTGCTGGGGGTAGTGATGTCAGGGCAAATATGTGGATTCTCAAGTGTGAGTCACACAATGTTTAGTATCGGCACCAAGTACCAGACCCTGCTTTTGTGATTACGTGCCCTATGTTGAATGGAAAGGAGACACAGAGATCTCGCTAAGAAAAGGCCACCTCTGCTGCTAAAAATCTAGAAAGCTGGCTCAATTCCAGTTCAATGAGAGTCTGAAGTCACCATTTTATGGGTAAGGAAAAAACTGTCTAAAACTCTGGGCCATTCCATACTTGACCCTGAATGGCCCATGACCTTCTTCAGCAATGCTGAGATAACAATCATACATTTCCTTCTACTCCCAACTAGTCTTTACTGTGCCTGGTGAGACCCTGGTGTACCCTGACTCCTCTCTGCTGTCAAACCTGAATGATACGCACTGGGGAGACGATCTTAGTAATAAGTGGATTTAAAAACAAAAGGGGAATTCCTCTTTTGGAATGGACTTCAGAGCTACAGCACATTCTTTTGAAAATTCTTGATGACTCTCTAGAGGTTGCATTTAAGTTTCAGAAAAAGGCCAAAAGTAATGTGAAGACAATCTGATGATTATAATGGTCATGGCACTTTTAGATCTAATGTGTAACTACTTATGTGATGAATTCGTTCTTTATGCCTATAAATATACAATGGAGAAAATCTCAAAACTCTTTTAAGTGATCCTTATACTGTCTAACTGTAGAAGTTCTCAAAGTGACCATTCTACTAAGAGACTATCTTATTTTAGATTTACAAAAAATTAATTTCACTTACCTAAAGCACTTAGTATAGGATCTGGTACATGGATAATGTTCAATAAATAAGAGTTGCTATTATTTATATTAACATGTCATATGTTCATCTCAAAGATGAACGGTGGCAGGGTGATAAGGAAAGGTGGTCTCTGAAACCTGTGAGGTTAGCTCCTTAGCTCTATAACAGAGTTGAGCTGTGTGCTGTGCTTGTATGAGCATGACCCTGTAACATGTTTTAGTGACAATTCAGTGAATATCAGTCCCCACTCTTTTCTCTAGCTCCCCTTCTTTCTGTTACCTCCTTTTCTTTTTCATTCAGCTTCTCTGTGCCAGGGAGGCCAGTGAGGTTCAAGGGTGGTGCACTTCGTCTACCTATGGACACAGATAAAAAAGGAGATCTATTTCATAGAAGCCACAATTCCTCAGGTTCAAGTTCACTGCAACTAGTCAATTAGGTACAGAATCACCATTACCAGTTACAGGAAATCTCTACCCAGCAGCTTAGAGCTCAGTTTAGATAGCAACATGGGAACCCCAATGTACATGTGAAAATGATGCTAACTCATCTTGTCTGCTAAAATACACATACAATCACATATCAAATTAGCATCAAATATGACCACAGCAGATATCATGTATTTCATCCTAAGCAAGTAGGAGACACAAAATCTAAAGCCCAGATGTCATCCAGTTAAGAAAGGTCATATGCTGCCTGCCTTGACAACTGATGAATGGAAATAACAACTCTGCAGGAGAGACATTTCCCAACCCTCGATACTCTGCCAGCAGTACAAGGCAAACATGGTAATTAACCAAGTACCATTTGCCTTCACATCAAAGGCAGACTGTTAGACTAGCAAAAGGCCCTTTTTATTTATTATGTGAGAGAATATCTGCTCCTTCCAAAGTAGACCTGTTTACCTGAGAGACCTGCACAGAGGAACAATGAACCATTATATGACAAAGCAGGGGCTAAGGTGAACTCACATACCTCACAAACAAACCCAAGTACGAGATCACCACCTAGGATGGGAAGCTCAATGTGCAAAGGTATTTTGGTTTTATTTTGAACATATATTTGGGATTAGCATTCAATTAGGAAAGGACAGACTGAATTAAACAAAGGAAAATGTAGAATACATTAACAAGTTTTATAGGGACTGGCTTTTAAGTGGTAGAAAGGGGAGGGACTATCTGTTACAGGCTGTTTTTGCTGGAAAACAGGCTACTCCGTAATATTAACAAGGGGGATAAAGGTGTCTCCACAACAGTCTCACACCACATGCTCAAAAAACAGCCTTACACCAAGTGTTCAAAAAGGAGGATACAGTCATTTGGTGCCTCACCAAGGTAGCCGGAGGCCAGGATACAATCAATGATCCAGGCTTCTGACTTTTCACTGCCTTACAAACAACTCAGAACATGAGGAGAACAAGGGATCTCCTCAACCTACATACCGGTGGTAAGGAAGGCTAACACCAGGGAGCAAGCAACAAAGAGTGAGTGCAGATGATTCAGAAAACACAAATCCCAAAGCTGCACAGTTATCTTCATTTTAATTAGCCAACATTAAGTTGCCAGTATTGCTATATTTACCTTGGGAGGAGGTTGGGGGAGTGGTGTAAGAAAGTTACAAAACTTGGATTTAGTTGTCTTGGCTACTCCCTAAAAGTCTCTCTTTTTCTTCTTTAAGTGTTAAGAAATAATTATTTGACACAAAGAAATAAATGCAAAAATGATTTAAAAAAGTATAATTCCCTAAAGTGTTTTTTGTGAGCCCCATACAAATCCTGAATAGACAGAGAGATTTCTCAATGGGATCCTCCTTGGTGAGGGCTCTAAAACTAATACTGCCCCAAATTACCAGTCACCGACTATCAAGCACCAGGAGTGGCCACATAGCATATGGCTTAATTTGTAAAGCTCAAAATAAGAGACATTCAAAGAGGTAAAGTTAAGAAACAGAAATCTTAAGTCTCCAACAAAGAAGGAGATTTTTGTGTTTCTGGAAAGTAACATGCCTCTTGGTTCATACAGGCTACAAAGTCTTTAATTTATCTCCTATGAGACAAATTTCAAACTCTGTGGTAGGTACAACCATAGCAAACTTACTGCCTCTAGAGTTCTTTCTTTCCTTCCCTCTGCACTCTAAATGAGAACAGTCCCTGTCTCGCCATGAATATTCCAAGGACTTGATGTTTATAAGTGGGGCTACCACTTAATTATCATTACTCTAAACACCCTGCTCTCCAAATTGTTGGGTCACCACAATCTCTAGAATGAAAACTTCAATCAAGACTTGCTCCAGCTTGAAAAAAAAATTACCTGAATTTGAAGCCATTGGAATGGACGGACTCAGGCCAGAATCACTATAATGAAAAAGAGGAATTTAAATGTATGACACATCAAAAAAAGGCAATTTACAAAAGCCAGCAAGAAACAAAGTATCATTTATTAGGTTGGTTAGTTTGAAGGACTAGAATAAACAACACTGTTTTATAAAATATCCCCCTGTTCTAGGGGTGAAAAAAATTGCTTGGATTTGTTAAGACCTCTTGGCTTCAAACACCACATAAACCATTCACGGAGAAAGCACAGGAACATGATTCTACAATGGAAACCATGCCAAAAGATATGAAGGGAGAGCAAAGGTATAGGTGGGAAGTGGAAGGAATTTACTAATTTTTAAAAGAACAAGAGGCAAAATTCTAGGAGGCCAATTGCATTTCTTAAAACTGCCGGTACCACACTGTTTTTGAGAAAAATTGCTAAAAATTTCTGAATCCTTCTAGATGTCCAATTATTAAGGTTTATTTATTTATTTTTGCATACAAGCTGGAGTGCAGGCCAGAGATGTGGGGTGATGAGAGGATTCACCGGAGACAGAATGGGGAGCAGAACAGGCAGATCTACTGAAGTACACTGCGGAGGGGAGCAGTGGGTGAGGCAGGAAAGGTCTGCTGTGCCATGTGGGAATCTCCTCGGCCGGGCGTTGAACTCGTGCCGCAGCCGCTGACAGCTCCACAGTGCTGCGCTTAACCCATTACACCACCAGGAAAGCCCCTAGATTGTCCAATCATTATCACTTTGCCCTGTAGGGTGTTTGTGTGAAGGCCTGAAAATACATGTAAAGGTCAAAGAATCTAAGAGGGCGCTCGTTCACGCGGGACTAATCACCCACATGTCAGCCTGACGGCGCAGCCACTGCTGGCAAGCACTGCTGTCCTGGATGTACTGCAGGACTTCAGAGAGCATGGTGCGTTTAAGGCGCTCTTCCTCTCGTGTCTTCTTGAGGTGATCATAGGTCCTGGCACCTGGAGGTGTCAAAAACACGATGACTGTGATGACAGTCCCTCTAACTCACCAGTGAATAGTTTATTTTTATTTTGGTTTCTTCTGTAAAACTGTGTTCCCGTTATTTTTCCAAAGGTAAAATAGATTTCCGCTAGTTTGAAATCCTGTCCTTGACATGAAAATATATTTATTCCTTTTATACCTTTAAGAAATGTGAGAGGAAAAAAGCCCAAACAGAAAAGTATAAAGAAAGGAAAGTCACTCATATTTCCACCACCAAAGGTAACTTTTTAAAAAAAATATTTATGCATACAAGCTGGGGTACAGATCAGAGGTGTGGGGCGGCAAGAGGGTTCACCAGAGTGGGGAGCAGCACAGGCAGATAGATGGAAATACACTGTTGAGGGGAGCAGTGGGTGAGGCAGGAGAGGTCTGCCGCACCATGTGGGAATCTCCCTGGCCAGGCGTTGAGCTCATGTTGCCGCTGCTGTGTGCTACACTGCGCAGCGCTCAACCACTGTGCGACCAGGGAGGCCCCATAAGGTAACTTTTAACATTGACATATTTGCTTCCTATTCTATTTTTCTTAATTTACATATTTTCCAAAGTCACACAAGTGCTATAAGTGTGCAGTTGTTTTTAAATACCGATTAGAATTACAAATAGGCAGCTCTCCTAAGACTATGCAGGTACCTCTCTTTAACTCTCTCCTCCTAATAAACCTGTCCTTTTAAAATGTAATAAATAAATAAATATTCTTCATTAACCAGTACTGTTCCTTTCCCCTCTCACCAGAGGCACTAAACCAGTATCAGGTAACCCAGACTGGAGTTCAGAGTCTTTACATGTTTCTTATTAAAAAGAAGTTACACGGTGTTTTTCCTACATGTTAAAGATATGAAGTTTCCAAAATACCCCACCAGTGGATTTCAACTCCATTCTATAGAGCTCCAGAACACCAGGAAAATATCTCAGGGGTTACTGTGAAAAGCCAGGGCACCTCCACACACTGGATTCTACATATAATCTGAACTATTAAACATCAACCAAATTATTCCCACTTTGTCTTATAGGTTAGGGCTCCACACAAAATTTCATTTCAAAAACAGTTTCCATTATAAAAAATAAAGAACCATTATACTAGGCTGAATTTATACCCACAGGGCTATGTTAAGCACACCTACAGCTTGTGGGTAGTAGACGGTAGCTTTTAGCCAACAGGAAGGAAGGAATGCTGAAGATCATTCCAACAATAATAACAAAGCAACAGAAACTGCCAAGAGAGGTTTACCATGTGCCAGGTACTGTGCTATGTTTTCATGCACTACCTCTATCTCTAATTTAATCTTTATGCTAACTATAACAGACTTGGAAAATTGACACTAGAACAGAATAGAAGCTCTGGTAAATAGGAGAGCCAGAATCTAAACTTAAGCTGTCCAATTTCTAGACCTCAAGCTCTTACCTACTGTAACACACTTGTCTTCTCTTTCTCTAATCCCTTTAAACCTAGCATCTTCATTAAAGTAACAATACCTAACTCCTACATTTGTTATAATTAAATGACATGATACAGGTGAAATAGTTAGTGTAGGGTCTGAGCTATGATAAAGTGCTATAAGCTGTTAGCTGCTGTTAACATCATTATTATCACCACCAAGCTTGGTTAAGAAGAATCATCAGAATGATCACGCATCAAGAAATTTTTAAAGTTGAGGCTAAAAACCGGAATGAAAAATTCTTTAGAGGCCACAGTGGAATCTAAGTCTAAATCTGCATTTCTGTTTTCTTTGCATTGTAATTTTACCTCAGATAACTTACATAGTATTTCAAAGTATTAAATAGATGCAATTTTACTGGAAAGATAAAAAAGCTCATTCTGAAAAATAAAGTTCAGCTAAAAATCAACACCTCAACATCTATGTATTTTGAAGGCACTTACTACAGAAATTGGTAATGCCTGCCGTTCTGTATTCCTGGAGCCTCTTGATTTCCCTTCGGAGTTCAAATTCCACTGTTTTCCCCAAAAAGAACAAAGAAAAACAAAATCAACATCAATGAGCATTCCTGCTGTTGAGTAGCCTCAGTAACTCTGCATATATACAAGACTGGGTGATTCCACTTGGGAAATCCTAATTGCTGTTAACACCTCATTAGAAATTTTACCCAAGAGCTGAGAAAAACCTACTCCAGCTGGAGAAAGCAGCTGGAACTATCTTCTAGAAAATTTAACAGTGAACTGGCTGAAGTCATTTGTCTACAGCAGTAACAGATTTTTTTTTTTAATAACTAAGTTTCTCCTTCTCTATTCCTCTTTTGTTAAAAGTTCTATCCCCCTCAAAAAATTTGAGATTAAGTTAAAATAAATAAAAGTTCTAGCCACATATGCAGACTCTTATGAAACCGGTCTCTGTTGTTACTTGACGTGGCCCTTCTGTAAGAGAAAGACAAAAGTTCTGGGCTCAAGTCCTAGGTAGTCTTCACAGCTTTTCTACTATAGGAAGAAAAAAGCATTGTGTTTTCTACAAACCAAAGCCTTCTGCCTCTTCTGAGCACATGGATCAGGCTGAACTGCTGTGTTACCATACATAGAATATTCAACTTGGGTGATTTGAAACAGACAATGAAGGAAGAGCCTGGACAATCCATGGGGTGTAGTTCTTTGGAGTGACATTCAAACCAAGGAAGGACAGGAAGCAAAGGATCAGTCACCAACTACACACCACATTAAGAATGCCACCCAAACAGGGTGTTTCGTAAGGGCAACCAATCAATCGGATAAACACTTGCAATGTCATGTAAGACATATTTGCATGATGAAAACAGGGTAAGAGCCTTGGTAAAGCACATTTCCCAAACTAAACCTGGTGGTCAAATACATAAATCTCATGATGGAAGGTAGACACCAAACCACAAGTCCAGATTACATTAAGTCTAGGCCTTACTGCCTTAATAACTTCACTTTTTATAACGAAAAATCAAATGATCACTGAATAAAGTTCTCTCAAAAAGTAAAAAAATGACTCCATGATGTCCATGAGTCATTCAACTGTCCCCATTTTTAAAACTAGTTTTTTTTTTTCCTTTTTTTCCCCCAAGGGAGGCATCTGCATAGATGCAGACTTGCAGTTTTTTGGTTTTGTTTTTTTTTTTCTTAATTCTGCACAGAAGAATTAGGGTGTATGCCAGAGGTGTGGGGGTGGTCAGAGGATTCACCAGAGACAGAGTGGGGAGCAGAACAGGCAGATCTACTGAAATACACTGCTGAGGGGAGTAGTAGGTCTGCTGTGCCACATGTAGGTGAGCTCGCTGGCAGGGGATCAAACCCAAGCTGTAGCAGTGATAGTACTGAGACTTAGCCCCTCGGCCACCAGGGAGGCCCTTTAACTAATTTAATACTAAAATATTTGAGAACAAGATAATGTCTAGGATTTGCTTCAAAATAATCCAGTTGAGAGAGTGGAGTGGGTGGTAAAGATGAAACCAGGTTGGCCATGTATTGGTAACTGATGAAGGTAGGTGATGGAGACACAGGGGTTCATTTTACTATTAACTCTACTTTTGTACATATTTGAAAACTAATCATAATATAAAGTGTGTGTGTGTGTGTGTGGGACTACTAAATTACTATTTATCTGGGAAAAAAGAAAGCTACTCTTCTCCCTACCTCCAAAGTCCCAATTTATTGCATGGTTAACAAGGGGAATGAAGAGAAGAATAGTCATTTATTTATTTAGTGAACTTCACATAAAACACATTGTTACCGCCCCTATTTATTTAAATGTACAAGTGTATACATACACACACACACACACACACACACATACATACACACACACACATGCTTGTTCAAGACTCCAAAATCACCTACATGCATGGCTTTCAATGAACTTATCATGCTCCACTGGCCCCACGATCCTTGCAAATCGCCTCATTGTTTCATACAGGTCTTGGACTTCTTTGGGATACCGCCGTTCCATTACTACAGAGAAAGTAAAACAACTATGTCACGGAGAATATAAGGTTCTCTAAGTTTTTCACATTTCTTTTACAAGATATGAAATGGTAGTACCTTATTCCTGACCTCACATGACTAATTTACCCATGACAGGAAGCAAACAGGAAAGCTAAGGATGCAAAACACTAATCATAATGATAACAGCATCACACAGGGATGTTGCTATCACTGGAGATTATCTGCACTGCTGAGCACCGTGCTGACCTCACACTCTGATGCCTCTGAATACGTACAGGAGCAGGAACTCCTGGCAGTAATGGGAAAGACAATTAAAGTAGATCCTGCATTAAAAATAGATGACTGGATCCAGAAGATGTGGTACATATACACAATGGAGTACTATTCAGCATGGAAAGAAGATAAACACATGCAATTTGCAGCGACATGGATGGAATTAGAGGGGATCATACT